>JADRCD010227872.1:0-77011 GCA_019843815.1 Montemys delectorum
AGGTAGGTAGGTAGGTAGGTGTGTTGGTGGGGGTGCATAACTTGACTCCTCCAAAAAGTAAAAGCTTTTCAATAACTGAGATCCCAAAGATACCAAAATGGATGGAATGCTGGACAAAAATGAATTCAGAATTTATTTATTTACTTACTTGTTTATTGGTTGGTTGGTTGGTTTTGAGACAGAGTTTCACTGTGTAGCTTTGGCTGTCTTAGAACTCACTCTGTAGACCAGGCTAGTCTTGAACTCAGAGATCGACCTGCTCCTGAGTGCTAGGACCAAAGGTGTATACCCTTAAATACAGTTCCTCATGTTGTGGTGACATCCCCCACCATAAAATTATTTTTGTTGCTACTTCACAACTGTAATTTTCTTATTGTTATTAATCACAATGTGAATATCTGGTATGCAGGATATTGATATACAAGCTGTGTAAAAGGGTTGTTTGATTCTCAAAGGGTTGTAATCTAAGATTCTGCCTTAGATTAACTGGATTTAACAGACATTACAGAATAATTCCATCTAGTAGGAATATACACTTTGCTTTTTTTTCAGCTCCTGAAACCTTTTCCAAAAATAGATCCTATTTTACAATCTAAAGCAAGTCTTAACTAATACACAATAACTTAATTATTCTCTTGCATCTGATAAGATCTTTAAAATAAAATCAGAAATCCACAGAGATATCATAAAATATACAAACACATATACTATATAATATGCTTTTTCGTGAATATTGTCATGTTTTCTCTCAGACATGGAAGCCAGAATTACAACTCACACACACAAATGCATGCACTCACGCCCATACCCACACGCACACACGCACACACATCTTGAAAGCAGAAAAGAAAATAACAAGGAGGTACAAGGGGACTAGGTAGAGGAGGAAGGCAGAGGACAAGAAAGCACTGGAAGAGTGAGTTATTCAGTGTACATGCCGTATGGAAATGTCACAATAAAACTCACATACGACAATCTGTATTCATAACTATAAATTTAAAGACAAAAGGAGGAGGAGGAGAAAAGAAGAAGAAGAGAGGAGGAGGATGAGAAGAAGAGGAAAAGCAAGGTGAGTTACACCTGATAAAAATCCTGGAAAAGTTGAGAATTGTTAGTTGTGGGATTTTCTGTTTAATGTTCTTGGGCTACAGTTATCACAGAAAGTGAATGGTTTTGGGGGACACCACTGTCAGGCCAGCTGGGCTTGGCTTTTTAGGAAGGTGGATGGTCAGAGAGCAACGTCCACTTCAGAGATTGTGCCCTTCCGAGGAAGAAGCTCGGGGTATTCTGGGTGTGGCAGCGGCGCCCTCTACATCCACACAGATCGTCTCGACGCTGCCTTACAAGCGGCGTTCCTTCCAGAACCGTTGAAAGGAGGTGCAACCTCACAAAACTCATTTCCCGCTGAAATTACTTCCATGGTGACTAACAAACGCTTCCCAGACTAAGCAATAAGGAAAAGACGTAAGGAATGGGCAGAGGCAACATCAGTACAGTTGCAAGCCACAGGCTAGAATCAGGTGGGATCTGCCCGCTGTAAGCCTTCACAGCAGCCCAGGGGCCGCGGGAGACCCTTTCCTCCCAGCTGTAAAAATTAAGGCACACTCATCTGCTGAGAAAGAAGCATTCTAAAATGCTGGAAGTCAGATCTCCCCACTAATGAGCCTAACGGAAGGGTATCCATGCTTCATTTTTTGCTACATTTCTGCAGGTGGTAGACAAGAAAGGGCTTTTAGAGAAATTCTGAAATATACCAAGCTCATCTGCTGCCTTTGAGAGAGATTTCAAAGACAGAAGAATGTCCCAGGTCCCCCTTTTTTTTTTTCATCAGCAGTTACCTGGGGCCCAAATAAAGATGTAGTCAGGAGTAAGGCCCGGTTGCCCAGCCAGGCTACTAGGCATTCTTTTCTGACTCAACACATTGGTGTTCCCAGACCAGCAGGAGCTGGGAAGACACTGTGGTGTGACATTTGCATAGTCTGGGACCAGGAATGAATAGCTCATTGAGAGACTTGGGGTCCCTGGGACTTGCTGATTCACACTGTGCTCTTCAGGTTTCCAGTCCCAGAATGTGCATAACCCCCCTTGGGGAGCCTGGTCCTACCGAGCCACGGGCCCCTGGCCTGCACCATGTCGACGTTGAAGTGGAGTCAGACCACAGTATCAAGGTGTAGGCCTGGGTGGGCCCTATGAAGACAAAGGACATCCATGGTTCCTGGAAGAAAGGCCTAGCACTTGAGTTCAGGAGACCCTGCCAAGAGGAAATCCCCAGGACTGAGGTGGGATGTGCAAGCCTCCCAGGGTCCGCTGACCAGAGGAGGAAGTTGGCTGCCTTTCTGCCTATTAGCTGCGCAAACAACACATTTCCCAGGAGGGTGAGGTTCCACTCCTGGGTATATGAACCCATCGGGGCCAGTCTTCAGGAAGAGTGAGTGTCTTAGGTCCCAGGAGGATCTTCTGAGTATCATTCCACCATGAAACTTACCACCACCTTTCTAGTGTTCTGTGTGGCTCTGCTCAGTGACTCTGGTGAGTTCCCTTGGGGCTTAGCATCTCCCATGGAGGATCTGCCATTGGTACCCGCTCTTTCCTGGCCACTGCTCCAGCTGGCTTTTACCTTCTAGCCCTTACTCTTGTGCAGATGTTGATGGTAGCTCTTCTAGCAGAGTTGTCTACAGGGGAACCCAGGTGCTCCTCTGCTTATCCCTTTGAGACTTTCCTCTATTTCTCTCCGACAGTCCTTTCAAGCTTCCTGCTGTCAACCCCACCTGAGCCTTCGAGCTGCCTCTCCCATACCTACCCACCTCCAGCTTCTTCTCTTTACCTACCAGCCTGATGGCTTATTCAATCAAAGGCCAGCCCTGGATTGACACCACCCATCCCATCTGTTCTCAAGCTGGTTAATGTCCCCTCAATTGGCAAGACATAGTATGAATGTACCCAACTCTAAAAGAAATTTACCCATCTCCTATGGCTCTCTCTTGGTAGCCATCTCCTCCCTGGACCCTCTATGTGGCCACTTTTCCTAACTTCTGTTGGCATCTCCCTTGACACAGGGCAGCCATCAATCAAGAAGTAGGTGGGTGGTTGTGACATTTCACTTGGGTGCCCTTCCTGGAGGAGTTGGGTCTTCAGAATCCGAGAGAAGGCCCTAGATTTAGGTTCTCTTGTTTGTGTTGGCAGGTGTTGCTTTCTTCGTGGATTCATTGGCCAAACCTGTGATAGAACCTGTGGCTGCCCTTGCTCCAGCTGCAGATGCTGTGGCAGGGGCTGTGCCTAGCCTACCATTAAGCCACTTGGCCATCCTGAGGTTCGTTCTGGCCGGCCTGGGCATCCCATTGGATCCTCTCATAGAGGGTTCCAGGAAGTGTGTCACCGAGCTGGGCCCTGAGGCTGTAGGAGCTGTGAAGTCACTGCTGGTAACATGGCCATCCTTGCATGGCTATTCCTGAGTGGGTACCCCCCTCCCCAGGGAGCCCTTGCTTCCTGATCTGCTCCAGCAAGCCATATCCTAACTAAACTGGGAAGAGTCCAAGGAGTTCTCCAGGGTTTACCTTTTACAAGTGGCTGCCAGCAGGCCATGACACTTGTCCTAGGGCCCCCTCCCCATAGGCTTTACACGGACTCTTCCCCAGAACCAGCTACTATGCCTTCCTGTCTTGAGTAGCCTACAGTGCCCAGGTCCCCTCCTCAGCAGTCCTTGGTAAGCACTGAAGGGTGCTCTCAAGCTTGGCTTCTCTTTTCCAGGGGGCCTTGACAATGTTCGGCTGAGGTGAACCTGGAAATCTTCTGCCTGACGAGATGTTATTCTTCAACCAGAGCTGGAAACCCTGCTGCTCATGCCTTTCTTCTCTTCCTTAATAAACACAGCTAGAACAGCTTTGCAGTTGGCGTCTTCTTGCCTCAAAGCCAATCCCTGTAGGAAGCCAAAAAGCATCATACCTGAGGGTGTGTCTGTGGGGGGAGGGAGGGAGAGAGGTGAAAAGAAGAGGGAGAAACTAGAGCTACTTAGATCTTTTCCACTTAAACATAGGGCTGGGATTTTTTTGTTTGGTTGGTTGGTTGGGTTTTTTGTTTGTTTGTTTGTTTTTGTTTTTGTTTTTTGAGACAGGGTTTCTCTGTGTAGCCCTGGCTGTCCTGGAACTCACTCTGTAGACCAGGTTGGCCTCGAACTCAGAAATCCACCTGCTTCTGCCTCCCAAGTGCTGGGATTAAAGGCATGCGCCACCACTGCCCGGCAACGGAACTTTTCTATTCCTATTCTAAGAATACTGGATTTGAACTTTCCAATTTTGGGAGGTGATGAGATCAAAACTAGAGTAGAGTAAAAAGCCACCTGGATTGAAGTGAGGTTTGAGGTTCATTTTCGGTCCATTGTCCTATGATCTCGGAGGGGTATGGAACTTTGTGGAAGATGCTACTCTGAACAGTCACACACATACATACAGGTGACTTGTTTTCCAACTCTGGTGAAGCAGGTGGAGACACCCTGGCATGTCCCTGGATATCTTCTGGTTAACAATAATATGCCCAGACTCTGCAGATTGCCACAGAAACACTGCACACTACAGAAGTTCACCAGACCTGGGAGTGGGCAGGCTTGTACAGAATAAAAGAGCCCCAGTCTGAGCCAGCTCTGCTACCCTTCTTAAACTGGTGACTCTCCCCCAGGACAGTGAGAAAGAAATGTTTAGAAGAGACCTTAGGATTCAGCTGACCTGGGGAAATGAGACCAGCATAATCCTGGTCTGATTAGGAGGCAGATCCCCAAATCCGTTATTTGAGAAGTCAGAAGAGTGCAAAGGGGCAAAGGGGTGGCTGGACTGGATGCTGCTGCATGTCACCCAGTTTCCCCTTCATGGGGTCCTTTCCATAGCTCTTTAGAGTTCTGGCAACTGACAGCACCTCGCTGACTTGCCTTCTGGGAACCAGCCTCAAAGAACTACAAGGTCACAACTCTGAGGCAGAGGAAGTCTGCATTCTGGTTGATGTGGGTTTGTTTCTATGTTACCAGCTCTCTGGGGCAGGTCATAAAGACCTGGACTCTTGGCTTCAAGAGGGAACAAATCTGAAGGGTCTTCATACTCCCATGGATCATCACTTAGTGATTCCATCACCACTCAGCTTCCCCTCTGCCCAATACTAACCCCTTAATTTTTCCCACACTACCACAGAACTGTTAACTCCGGGGTGTGTGCAGAGTTCTATAGGAGGACTCCTTGTTCACACAGGTGTCATCTCCAATCTGGTACCTGAATTTCATCTTTCCCTTTTTCCTTAATTTTTTTCTTTTGTTTGTTTATGTATATGTGTGTATATGTATACGCACATGTGTGAGAGTGCCTAAGGAGGTGTCTGATCCCTTAGAGCTAGAGTTACTGGTGATTGCAAGCTACCTGACCTGATACTGAGAATTGAACTCAGGTCTTCTGTACGAACAGCAAGTACTCTGAACCATCCATCTATCTCTCCAGCTTCCAATTTTCATCTTTCAAAGGCCACACCATCATCTCTCTTATCTTTTCCAACAGAATCTCTGCATATAAACCCGTGTCTAATGAGACAGGTTCTATTTGTTAAGAAAGGTGTCTGGTTTTTTGTTTGTTTGTTTGTTTTAATCAATGGCAGAAAGAACTAAAAAGCTTTATTTCCTTAAATAAATCTTCTTTTGTTAATTTGCCATTGTTACCATTGAGACTACTACCAATGCCCAATAAATGCCTTTTCAGAAAGATACTCCTCTAAAACTTGACAGGAAGAAGTAAATCTGAGGATAGCCACAACAAAAGCAATCCATATTACAGAAAAAGATGGCAGTGGAAGAGGGTGTACCCTAAGGACAGGAACTGCCTAAATAACAATACATTTTTCTTAGCGACGGCATTGCTATCCTGAGGCTGTCCGTGGCACATTCTAAGTTAGATGAGTAACTATGAGCTGGGAATATAGCTTAGCGGCAGAAGACTGACCCAGCACGCACTAAGTTTTGTGACTTTGGACCCCAGTTCCAGTACTGGGGATGAAGGGATCTTTGTTTTTTAAAAGAGTCAGTTTTGCGTCACTAAAACTGAAGTTGTTCTGGCCAAGTTAAAGGGAGGTACTGACTTAGGACCACTAATTTTAAGTACAAACCTTATGATTCAAATGAAAACAGAAGTAGAACTATCAACACTTAACATATTAGTTTCTTTTTCTGTTGCTGTGTCAAAACGCCATGACCAAGACAATCTAGAGAAGGATTATTTATTTATTTATTTATTTACAGTTCTGGGGGCTTAAGTGTTGGAGCAGTGGGGTAGCAAGCAGCCAACATGACAGGTGGAGAAGAAGCTCACATCTTAAAGGGCAGCACAAGCAGAGAGACTGAAGTGGGAATAGCATGGGTCTTTGAAACATCAAAGCTGGTTCCCACTGACACACCTCCTCCAACAAGGCCACTCCTTCTAAGCCTTCCCAAACAGCTCCACAAACTGGAGGCCAACCCTCAAACGTCCATGACTACAGGGGACATTTCCCTTTCAAAACACCATGGTCATATTTTATCTTTGGGAGAAATTCTCACTTCTGTCCTCTGAAATGACCCAGAATTCAGAAATGACAGTGGCTGAAAGCATTTCTTCCGGTATTATACAGATTTGGTCTCCATATGCAACTTCTTACTTTAAGAAGCAAAAACCTTGAATGAATGGTTAAGTACAGCCCTCATGTGGGAAATATAAAAGGTAACAATCTTTCCTACCAGATAGAAAATTAACAAAGACTACCAGGACCACCTCAAAGATACACAGGCCATAGATTAGGTTATTTCTGAATGTTAATCGTAACAGCTGAAACAGACCTTATCCAGTGTGTATATACATCCATGTTCTTGATCTTGAGCAATAAATGGCTTATTAGATAACCTTTCATCAAAGAATCCAGGGAAACCAACTTATTATTCTGAAAATGGATGAAAGAAATAATCAAGAATGTGCCCTGGCCTTCTGATCCAACACAGGGCAACTGTTTGATGAGGGATATGTTTTCACAAAACATCAAGCAAAGGAAAACTACAGGTTAGGGGTTTTGTTTATATGTTTGTTTTAAACAAAAGCTAGATGAAGGATTTGAGACAGGACCTCACTATGTAGCCTTGGCTGTCCTGGAACTCATTATTTAAACCATGCTGGCTTTGAACTCAGACCTATCTGCCTTGCTTCCCAAATGCTGGGATTAAAAGCTATTCTACCATGCCTAGCCAGCTGTAGGATTGTTACCAGTAGCTATTAATATCACAAAAAGACAATACATTTAGCAGAAGTTGAAACCCAGGAAATTGTTTTTGAAGTTTATCAGTATGTTTTTCTTTTGATTTACATTTTATGTGTATAAGTGTTGACTGAACTACACATGCGGTGCCTGGTGACTTGAGGGGACAAGTGTTGGATCTCCTGCTAGACCTGGAGTTACAGCCAGCTGTGAGCTACCAAGTTGGAGTTGGGAACAGAATCCAGGTCTTCAATAGCAGCCAGTTGCTCTTAACCATTGAGCTGCCTGTATTTTAAACTATACTGTTGGTGTATACACCCAGATGAGTTGCAGGCATTCTCCAATGCCAGAAGTGTTGGATGCCCCTAGAGTTACAGGTGGCTCACTTGACATTGGTGCTGGGAACTGAGTGTGGGTCCTGTGCAAAAGCAGCACATGCTTATTTACTGAGTCTCCTCTCAGCCGGCTTCATCTACTTTGTTATCAGGATGATAATACTGAATCTGTGAGTGAAGCAAGTTTTCACACACACACACACACACACACACACACCCTTTTAAAAAAAAAAAAAAACACTTGAAGTGAAATTTTCAAACTACAAGAATTAAAGGATGAAAATTGATACTTAAAAGTCTGTTGGAATTTACCGTGACACCATCCAGGCCTGGGCTCTTTCCAGAGTTGTTTTATTTTGCATCTCCCACTACTAACTCGGAATCATTGCTTGTTACATATCTACACAGATTTGAAGTTTCTCTGTCCCTTGAGTTGGTATGCAACATTCATCAATATTCCTGTTTTTCTGAGGTAAGTAGTAATGTTCTTTTAATATCTAAATTTAATAATGACTTTTTCTCTCCTGCTGACCTGTACACTCATGAATTTTGCTTATCTTTCTAAAGACCCAGCACAGGTAATTTTTAATTTTCTGATTCTTCATTCTAGACTTCTGTTCATTTCTTCCTACTTCCTGCTTTGACTTGCCCTGATATTAGATCATTTTCCTTTTTAACATCTGTGCATTGTAACGACTCTCTATGGGTTGTTCTGTGTTCTCTCCTTTGATGTTTTTTTTTTATTTTTTTTTTCATTCATTTCAGAGGATTTTTGTTTTGCCTTTTCTTTGATCCACTAGCTTTTCTGGTGTTAACTTCCACTTACTCTTGAATTCTCCAACTTCATGTCACTAACTAAATTCGATTGTATATGAATTCAACTATTCCATGTGGTTGAGAAGACAAGCAGTCTGCTACGGTCTCATTCATTAGATCTAGCTAAGTTATAGCAGTTTTCTTTTCTTTTCTTTTCTTCTGGTTTTTTGAGAAAGGGTTTCTCTGTATCGCCCTGGCTGTCCTGGAACTCACTCTGTAGACCAGGCTGGCCTTGAACTCAGAAATCCGCCTGCCTCTGCCTCCCAAGTGCTAGGATTAAAGGCGTGCTTCACCACCGCAGTTTGATTTTCTACTTCCTTACATCCTGCCTAGTTTTGGTTTTGACATAGCCTCCCTATGCTGTGTAATAACTGGTGGTGCTGGCCAGTGGCAGCCCAGCACTTGAGTGTTCCCACTATGATTGCTCCATTAGTCCACTAGTTTGGAGCTCTGTGCTCTGATGTGATTGATCATCATCACAAGCAACCCCTTCATTTCTAGTTAAGGATTTAAGCCTGTGTTGTCTGATTGGCATAACCACTTACAACTAGTTGTGTTTATGTGACTTTTCATTTGCTTATTGTCAACCTACTGTATCTTTATTCCTAAAACAGGTCCTGTAGATGGCATATATTTATGTGGGTGCTGTGGATGTCTGTGAGGACTCAGGTCCTCAAGCTTTTGCAGCAAGTGCTGAGCTACTGCCCCAGCCAAATTAAAAAATAAATAAATAAATAAATAAACCCAGAAATTATTCTAAAGACAAACCAGTGTAAATCAGGCAATATGTGCACCATGGCCATGAATGTCCTTGGAGAGTTTTGGTCTCCCTGGAACTGGAATCACAGACAGTTAAAAACTGACATGCAGATGCTGGGAATTAAACCCAGGTCCACTGCAAGGGTCTTTAACTGCTGAGCCATCTCTCCAGCCCTTCAATCAACTGACCTTCTGTAGCACCAGGTAAGTCTTGAGCTCTGGGCTAACTGCAAAGCTCGCACTTTCATAAGACACTCAGTCTTTTTTATAACTTTGCCACTAAAATTTCTCTATCAAATCACTTTCCACCCAATACACCATTTTCCCCTAGTGCAATATGAGCCCTTTTGTAAAAGCTGGCTGACCCAGAAGCCCAAATCTGTTGTTTTGTTAGCTTTTTGTTCAACATCTTGACCTCTTATGATAGTCTTCTACTTTTGTTTTTCCAAGACAGGGTTTGTCTGTGTAGCCCTGACTGTCCTAGAACTCACTCTGTAGGCCAGTCTGGCCTTGAACTGTCTCCCAGGAAGTGCTGGGATTAAAGGCGTGTGCCACCACTGACTGGCACCATCTATTTCTTGACCACTGAAATATTATTTGGGGGTAATATTGATACAGTTCATGTTACTGCCTTTAATTCTACCCTTTTATACAACAAAGTTTTTTCTCCCCCTCTGCTATAGCAAACTGTCACTCATGCAGATTTTTTGTGACACACCCAGTTTTCACTATTCTTGATGTGATAATAGCTCTGCACATCTAAGTTCCTGTATTAGAACAGATTCTAATTTTCCCACACTTGTAAACTTAAAGGGGACAGTACAAACGTAGATAAGAACTACTGTACTGGGCAGGAGAGATGGCTCAGTGGTTAAGAGTACTGCTCTTCCGAAGGTCCTGAGTTCAAATCCCAGCAACCACATGGTGGCTCACAACCATCTGTAATGAGAACTGACACCCTTTTCTGGATTGTCTTTAGACAGCTACAGTGTACTTACATATAATAATAAATAAAATCTAAAAAAAAAAAAAAATAAAAGAACGACTGTACTATATATACTTCCTTTGTACTAGACAGTTCCCTTGCCATCCGCACAAAATACTCAAATCAACTTTATAATGCTTTGGTTAGTAGCAATACGTGACTAGAATCCAAATCTTTGATTTTACTGAGATGTTTGCATATAACACAGATAAACATCGTGATAGTTCCCTTCCTTGCACACTGCAGAGTCCTGTAAAGATGAGCCCAAGGGGCCAGAGAGACAAATGTGTCAGCAGTTCAGAGTACTTGCTCCTCCTTCAGACTTGAGTTTATTAGAATCTCAGCATCCGTGTCAGGAAGCTCTCTCGTAAACATGAACAACTTTCTAAATCAAAAAATCTTTTTTAGGCTGCAGAGATGGCTCAGTGGTTAAGAGCACTGACTGCTTTTCCAGAGGTCCTGAGTTTAATTCCCAGCAACCACATGGTGGCTCACAACCATCTGTAAAGTGATCTGAGTCCCTTTTCTGGTGTGTCTGAAGAGAGCGACAGTGTACTCATCTATATTAAATAAATCTTTTTTAAAAAAAAAGAAATCTTTTTTTAGGGGCTGGACAGATGACTCAGCAGTTCGGAGCACTGCCTGCTCTTCCAGAGGTCCTGAGTTCAATTCTCAGCAACAACATAATAAATAAAATCTTAAAAAAAAAAAATGAAGTTTTTTAAAAGTCAAGTTTCATAAATAACAAAAGCCATTTCATGGTGCTCTGCTGCAGAGCCAGGCTACAAGTCATTAAAAGCCGTGGGTGGCTGAGGCACAGAGCTAATTCCTCACAGAAGAAACTCCATTCAAAATCCTTGGATTGCTTTGATCGTCAAAGGATTACTCTGTATGTTTTCTTTAAAGGTTTCTCTTTCCACCCCCTTTCTCTGTGTACGCATGCTCCATGGACATTTATTTATTGCTCATCATCTTTCAAGTGAACTATACTGAAGCTAGCAGTTGGTCAACTAATTAGTCTCATTATTTTCATCTTTCCTCCATAGTGTTTTTTTTTTTTTTTAAAGTATGGTTCAAGGATTAAAGGGGCACCAGGAAGTGGAATCTAGCTAAATCCTGTGTTCAAAGAGATAACCAGATTAAGGATATTAAATGGAATTAGGGGACTGGTGACCCAACTAAGCTTCCATCTTGTGAAAGGGAATGAGAGAAAAGCTTAAGTCCACGTAGGTATGGTGGTCCACTACTTCCCATCCAAACCCTCATGTGGCTCTTTACACCACTCGTAATACAAAGTTCAAACTTCCCATGTGGTCTAAGTGCACTCTATGAGCTTGGACCACATCATATGCCAAGTTCACCCAAAGTCATAGACAGTCCATAAAGGCTTTTAATACAAATTCTTTTAAAATATAGCCAGAAGGTCACCTATCAACCTACACAAGCAGTTGCTCCTTGGTATATGCGTGTGGCATTTACTGCACTAGGTTATGACAGCAAACAAGTTAGAGATTATTCCTGTAAATCTCTCCCAACTAAGTATAATACTGCAATTCAAAATGACTGTTCGTCAACACAACAACAAAAAATGATCTAATCCCCATTCATCAAGATGTAATCAAGATGTATTCACACCCCAAGAGTTCTCCCCACTCCTGTTCACTGAGTCTGAGCTCAGAGGCCTGCACTCTGCCAGCAGGCTGGAGAAGGGTGACAATAGTTACTGAAGTCTGCCTTAGGTCCTGACAGGCCCAACGTCAATGTAATAACTGTGGGGTAGATTAGAGTGGTTTAAACAGTGATAGCTCCTTGTTCACGTGATTAGAAGTGCTAAATGTGCTCATGAGTCTAGAGAAAGGGCTCTAACCACACCTTTACCCAGCAGTCTCCCCACTTCCCAGGGATAGACAGACTTCCAGGTTATACTCATTCCAAGAACTTGGAACCCTGATTGGGGACTAATGTACTTACAAACAGGCCCCCAAATCTGTCAAAAATTCTAATAAGAGCTATCTTCTACAACATGTTTTCTTCTAATATATGTTAGGTTAGAATGGTCTCTGAAAAGCCAGGCATGGCAGAGAACACCCTTAGCCCACCCTAGCACTTGGGAGGGAAGGGAGAGACAGATCACAGGATCGCTTAAATCTCTGTATTATCTCTAACAATTTATCAAAATCAATTTAAACTCAAAATGGGGATTTCTGATATACATTAACACTGCTACCTAAAAGCTGAAAATGTTATACTAAATACAATTTTAGCTCATATTTTAGATAACTATTCCCTCAAAAAAACACTAGTTAGAATTTACAAACTATACTTAGCTTTTATACTTAACTTGCTTTTAACAAATAATAGACTTGGGTTTATATGATATGTATTTACTCTAAGAACCTAACATCATTCTCTCTAGTCTTCTGATTTTAAACATTTTTTTCAGCATATATACAAAGCCCATGAAAGTAGTCATTCCTCCCTCTCCTTTTTAAGAGAGATGACTAGAAACCACAATCCTTCTGCCTCAGCCTCCAAAACAGATGATGTATTTTCAGAAAAGGAAATCAATGTTTTGTTTTTAAACTGTAAACCCACACATGAAATTAAAACCTTTTTAAAGGTTATACATACAACAAAATTTAGACATTAACAATAATACCTTTAAATAATTATCATAACCTCAACACAATGCTTGCCACTCTATTTAAAATCATTTATTTAAAATATATGTCAATGTCCTTCCATAACATGAGCTCATTTTTATACCATGAGGTATATGGTAACAACAAAAACCCTAAAACGTAAAAGGACCACCCATAACCTAAATATAAAATTGAACTTTGGCAAAAAATAAGTGTTACAGAGTAACACAGCCCATGAGGAAAAGTGTTCACACCATTTCACTGTACCATGCATGTCCACACTCACTCCCCGCAACCCTGTAAGGGTGAACTGTAGCTGTCCCAGGGGACTCTGAACTGTAAATTACGCGGTCTTCTGATTAACACCTGTTTGGAAGCCTCAGTGCTAGAGCTGTACAAACTACACTTTTAAAATATTTGAAACAGATATTGAATTTATTGGTTGGCTATGAGTAGGAAAATACATTGGTAAGGAAAAGAGACCCTGTATATAAATATAATACTAGCTAGTTACAATTTGACCAAGAAGATTCCACTGAAAAGAACAGTAAAAGCCCTTGTTACCACCAGTCCATATGGTGTAAATTCAGTTTCTCATCACCCTTATCAAAGAGCTGCCTAGGCAGATGTGACATTCTTGAGCTTAGTGCAGAAAGTGTGCTGGGTTCTGTTACATGAATGGTAAACAAGAGTTAGTCCAGTGCATTATACAATATAATGTACTGTGAATAAAGACTACTCTATTTTAGACACTACATCAAATACCAGTTTTTAAAACTTATGTAACCAAAAGGAACAAAGCGAACATCTTAAAATACTGCTTGTGGTGGAGGACATCTGCTTATGTTCTCGAAATTATCTGCAACACCTGTACTGGATATTATGGTTGGCTCATGGGAAGATGGAACTGTCTTGCTTGGGTTGGCTTTGTCCTATGACATGACCACCAAACTTCAGAGCCATGATGGGAATGAGTTCTGTAGTTTAAATAGTGAAAAAGTGGAACTCTAAACCATAAATGTTATTACTGGAAAATGGACTCTTAAGGAGTTTCAATTATAATTCAAAGATTTAGAAGTACAACATTCTACCCAATTTAATTATGTCTTTAGGTTTCAAAGTGCTAATATGAAATAAATTTTCCTGGTTGACACCAAATCAAATAAAAAGTACAACCAAGAACAATTTTTGGAGATGCCTGTGTTCTGAGATTATTAAAGCTGCAATCAACAATTTACTTCTAGAACTTCAGTTTATACTATGCCATAAATTAATTTCAATGAACATTATTTAAATTCTCAAACCATAAATAATCACCACCAATACTGTAAACTGTACTTTATAGGATTTACAAAGATTTGACTGCCTCCAATCTGCTCATCTTTAGAAAGGGAAACATATTCCAAACACTCTGTGAAACACTCGTAAGATGGACTTATCAGCAAGAACACTGAAATTACATTATAGCAAAACATTCCATATATTTATTACAGAACTTTTCAAAAATAATCTACATTATGAAAACAGACTAGTTTTATGCATTTTAAGAAGTATAGTTTCTTGGAAATTATTTTGGACACAAAGCATTTAAAACATAAAACCTTGCTTAACAAAGTATCAGTCTATTTTGGTGTGAACATTTATTCTCAACAGATTCAAAATATTTTTCTTTTTAAGATTATACTTGTAAATCTACACTCTCCGTTCAACTTATCACTATCTAAACAAGGTGGAGATGTTCAAACTGACCCACAGAATGCAGTATGCCTAAAAGAGGCAAAACAAGTACTTTCAAGACATAACAGGCAATTACATCTTATTATGCTGCCCCCAAATTCAAATATATTGTAGACAATAACAAATACAGATGAAATGTTTTGTGTAAAGCTCAAACCTTTAGCATCTAACAAGTGCACTCTAGTTCCAGCATCCATGAAAGGAATACATCATCCACTAACAAATGCAAAACTGAGTAAGTGCTCCCCCCACTCCTCACAGCACACTCTGGACCTATGCTTCTCTTAGCAGGTCACAGGAAGGAGAGTGGGCCCCTCAGTCCCATCAGTCCGACCAGCTCCAGTTCACCTTCACTGGAAATTGTCATGATGCACACTACCAACACAGTGTTTGAGAAAATCGAGTCAACACATCTTATATTCACACTTTACAAGAAAGAGACAGAGACGGGGGCAGGGCAGGGGAGAAGGGAAGACAGGACAAAAAGCCATTAGAAGTTATGTACTGGTTCTACGCCAACCTGCTGACTACACACTGGATGTGTTGATGCCAGCACAACTTAAAGTAAAAATCCACAACAAACCCAACATTACAATTAAGATTAAACAAACAAAACAAAAAACCTTAAAGGAAAAACAAGGTCCAAGATAGATTCAAGATCAAGACCTTTAGAGAATTTCTTAAAAAGAAAAAATTCATTTATTTAAACAGTATGTAATTTTATTTCCTCTTAAAAACAGCATAAGCAATTAAATGTCTTCTCATAAAATTTTGAGTCATCCAAAATGGCTCAGTCTCTGTATAAAACTGTTAACACTCAACAGTTCACTTTAGTGCCACACGGCGTCCTTCTGCTCCACTGCCTGCAGTTGAAACAAAAGCAGCCAGACAAGTTCCCTCTGAGTTCATTTGATTTTGAGAGAACTAACGACTGAGAACACAACATATACAAGTTAACTTTGTAAAGTTAAAGGTGACTTTAATCTCTAATCTACTAATGGCACTATGGGCAAAATATAGGGTACAGTATAACTTTTATCTTGGTTGACATACTAAAATTCCTTAGTCACTTTAAAAATGATCCAAACAATTGTCTTAGGGAAACTGTTTTGAAAAATGCATCTAATTTATACTGCTTCATAAACAGAAAATTACTCTTCTTAAAAAAAAAAAAAAAAAGGAATGATTTTTTTTTTTTAAACACTAAGAGAATAAGAACTACACATGATAGTGGCACTCTGGGTGCAACGACACCAAGAAGCAGTGCTTGGGTCTGGTGAGCAGAGACCCAGGACCCATGAACATGTTCCAGAATGTGCTATCCAACGCTTCACAACGAGGAAAAGCCACAGCTCATACAAAAGCATTTCCATAAAATTCTCACAAATGTTAGTTTTTTAAAAATATAAAAGATGCACAGATTTTCTCTGCATGCACAGGCAGTGCTCGGTGAGAACAAATTTAGGCAGGCACAGTGGAGACAGAACAGAAAATGTCTCAGAAAGGACTTAGAAGCTGTACCTAAGCAGCTGTAATTTTTTAACATAAAAAGTAAAAGACTTAAAAATACCAGAATGTACATATGTCAACTACCATATTCAGTCCATTAAACGCCCACAGATCAGCTTATCTGTCCTGGTAGAAAGTTTCCATAGAAATTCAGGAATTCATACATAAGTTGCCTCTGGTCCAAGAAAATATCCCAAGGTCTAAGCAAACTTACATTTAAAGAGTAATGTTCTCAATTTAAAAATAAAGTAGTACAAAAGGGCTAACAAAACCCCAACAGTGCAAATCACTGCAGAGAAAGTCTGATGCAACTTTGTTACCAGCTGGCCTTCAGAACATAGGACACAGGTTAAAAAACATTAGCCTTAGTTTACAATACAATTGTTTTCAATTTTGCTTTTTCTTTTTAGTACAAAACTTCATAAATCAGGTCTTTTGCGGATCATATACAATCATAAAGGCTAAATTAAAATTCTACATTTTACAAACAAGTCTGAAAAAAGAGGGAGTAAAGTCTGGAAGAACGGTCTCTGATGTTACTACTGGCCTCAGCAAACAGTGCTGTGGATCTCTGTGCAAACAGCACACTGCTCACACATCTTCCTATTTCAAGGCATGACAATACACATTGGAGAGAAGAAACAGGAAAATTATTTGTAACAAATTAAAAGGTGTAAACACACCAGTCCCTGTCTAGCAGTATATAAAGTACACTGGGCTCAGAATTTGTCTGTTGCTAGCACCTGGCTTTCATACTATATATCCTTTATCAAATAACCAGACTGAAAATTCAAATGATCATTGAGAAAAATCCCTAGTGGCCATACCTCACTCCCCTATATTCAGATTTTCAGAGTTTACAAGTAAATCTGAAGTCCTCTGAAAGTACATGACTACCTCCTGCCAGGAAGGTGAATGCCATTAACTTGGGGCAGGAAAGGCAGTAAGAGCTCCAATTGTGCAAAAAGTGAGAAGTGGTCGGAGGGAATAAGTGGATGTGGGCAGCCGCTGATGTTATTCTCAACTAGCCAATGGTGGTCCAGAGGTCCCAGGATGGCTAAAGTATTCAGCTGAGGTTTAGAATAGAAGATGTAGTCAATTATACCCTGGAAAAATAACAATAAAAATGGTAAGCTCCAACCAAGAAAACACTGAAATAACAAATGTTTTCAAGATACAGCCTTAAACGTTTTATTTGGAAACAAAAGCAATTTGCTAACTTGAAGAAATGCTCTCTCCTCACAACCTACAAGTAGCCATGTTCTTCTTGCCACCTGGCTAAGTCTCCCCGAGCACCAAACCCTCCTAAGCCCTGCTAATAGCCCCCCTAATAGCCTCCAATACTGCTCTCGCCCCTGCTAATGCGCACCCTAAAGTACAAGGACATACTCATTTACATTGTTGAGATTAACTGTAATCCTATTAAATGTTCCCCCAAAGGTCCAGATGTCAAAGGCTTGGTGCCCCAGGCAGGGGTCTTAAGGTCACTAGAAACACACTCTTGAATAGGATTATGGGACCCTAACTCTCCTCTTCCTTTATCTGTTTTTTCTTACTGGCAACTGAGGTGAGAAATTTGCTCTGTCAAATACTCTCACTATGATAATTCTTTCCCAATATAGAGGCCCACAGCAAAAGTACAACTTGATTATGTACAAAAACCTTCCAAAATGAAAATCACTTAGGAAGCTAAGAGGAGTACAAATCTGAGGCAAATGAGAGCTGTGTAGTGTGACCTGTCTCAAACAAAAACAAGATGTCTTTCCCACTCAATCAGAGTTGGCCAAGTGTAGGCCTATGTCCATTTTGTGTATCTTCAACACTACTAGGTAACACAGTACACAGAAATGAATGTGCCAGTTTGGGGGCTCTCCTCCATTGACTTCACCCTCCTTTCTCAAATGTTCTTGGTTAATGACAGTAAAGTATATTCAAGTGTTTTCTTCCTATCTCAGTTACAAACAAACAAACCAAACAAAAATTTCTCCTCTACTTTGGTCACCACCCTTGTCTTCCATTAATCAACCTGCCTGAGAATCTAAACCATCACCAGCACAAAAAAAGATCATCACTGAGAAAAAGTGTCCATTCTGCAAGCTATTGACTGTGTAACAGAGCACACAACACACTACAGAAACCAAGTCTAGGGACAAGCTTAAGGACACTTGCCTAGAAAACATAAAACCCTGGATTCAATTCCCTGTACAAAACACACACTCACACACACAAAATACTTCTGTAAGGATAGCAAGATGGCTCAGTGGGTAAAGGCACTTGTCTTTAAGCCTGACAAGCTAAGTTCAATCCCCAGGGAACCAATGGAGAGAACCAACTCCTCCAAGATGCCCTCTGACATTAACACAAGCACTACGGCAACATGAGTGCGCTCGCTCTCTCTCTCTCTCTCTCTCTCTAAAATAATGTTTAAAAGTGGCTAAGGTAATCTACATTTTGGCATTCAAAGGTGTTTCAGTTAAAGTGTGACAGAAGGATGCCTAACTTCACCTGACAGCAAAATACATACTAGAGTACCTGGCTTTTAGTGACCAGTATTTAAGAAATAAATGTCACAAAGGGCAAAGAATAACCAAGGGCTGCTTCGTAGCCATGGTTCACCTGACATTTCCCTCTGGAAACCATTCTGCTAGGGTATTTAGAAAGACTGATACCAATCGGGTGCCTGTCTGCAGAGCAATGAACACTGCTGCTGGTAAGTTAAGGCTGCTCAGGTCCAGTCAGAGCACACACTGCTCAGGTCCAGTCAGAGCACACACTGCTCAGGTCTCAGGTCAGTCAGAGCACACACTGCTCAGGTCTCAGGTCAGTCAGAGCACACACTGCTCAGGTCCAGTCAGAGCACACACTGGTCAGGTCTCAGGTCAGTTAGAGCACACACTGCTCAGGTCCAGTCAGAGCACACACTGGTCAGGTCTCAGGTCAGTCAGAGCACACACTGTTTAGGTCCAGTCAGAGCACACATTGCTCAGGTCCAGTCAGAGCACACACTGGCCATTTAAGGCTTAAGAAGTTACAAGATGCACTGATAAAAATGAGGCTGTGAAAGCTTACCTTGAAATCAAATGTATAATTTGTGTAAGGCATCAGGCCATTCTCATAGGCACTCTTTAACTTGAAACCATGAGTGATCCTTCCATTGGTCATCCCATTCTTCCCATTGCAGCTGAAGTTCGTAAGACTTTCATTGTACCTCAGTTCCTTGAAGTCTTTATGATTTGTTTCTACCCCACCAGTGCTCAAATACTCTACAACACCTAAATAAACACAAATGCACTTATATTTGTCAAGTACACGACACAGAAAACAAACTCTTTTTTTTTTTTTTTTTTTGAGACAGGGTTTCTCTGTGTAGCTCTGGCTGTCCTGAACTCACTCTGTAGACCAGGCTGGCCTCGAACTCAGAAATCCGCCTGCCTCTGCCTCCCAAGTACTGGGATTAAAGGCATGCACCACCACTGCCCGGCAAAAATTATTTTTTTTAAACAAAGTTTTTTTGTTTGTTTTTGTTGGTTTTTTATTTATTTGTTTTAATGTATGTGAATACACTGCCTGCCTTCAGACACTCCAGAAGAGGGCACCAGATCCCATTACAGATGGTTGTGAGCCACCATGTGGTTGCTGGGAATTGAACTCAGGACCTCTGGAAGAGTAGTCAGTGCTCTTAGCCACTGAGCCATCTCTCCAGCCCAGAAAACAAAATTCTTAACTTGTCATGATTTGTACAAATTCATCATTATGAAATTATAATACCCAAATATTTTACATTTTAGTTTGTTTAAAACTATCTGACAGCTGGGCACTGGTGGTGCATGCCTTTAATCCCAGCTCTTGGGAAGCAGAGGCAGGTGGATTTCTGAGTTCAAGGCCAGTCTGGTCTACAGAGTGAGTTCCAAGACAGCTAGGGCTACACAGAGAAACTCTGTCGCAAAAAAACAAAAAACAAAAAAACAAAACAACAACAACAAAAAAATCAAACAAACAAAACCCTTATCTGACAAATAGATGTGCCTTCCCAAATCCTTCTGTGGTTAAATAAAACAAATGACTAGAATACTCCTGCTTAACCTCAGACTTAAGAGAACATCACAATCAAAATAGTATGCAGGTTTTCCTCATGTCCTTAATTATCCACAGGGCTACACAACCTGATTCAGGGTTATATGTGTCATCTTATCATCCCACCAAACTGTGGAACAGAATGTCAGTAAGTTAAAGAGCAACTTCATTATTTTCTTAAACCCTTAATCATAAAGTAGGCTCAACAAATATATTTTAACTTTCCCATCCCTCGTTCCCTTCAATACTTTGCAACTAGTACGTTAAGCTGCTATGGAGTTGTAAGAATCTCTTCAACAGCAAGGATCCCCAGACAGCTTGAGGACTTGATGGCCCAGGGCTAAAGGACTAGAGTTCTCAGGCACTTTTTGTTGCCCCTGAAAACAAATTTTAAGTTTCTTCCTCATGGTTCTGTTTGTCATAATAATAATTATGTGTTATCATATTTGTCGACTATCAACATGGTGGTGTATAGCTGCACATGCATACTGTCCGGGGAGAATATGAACAATGCTGGAGCACAGTTAACTGTCTAGTTTGTTACTAAAAGGGATCCGGTTTATTCTCTGTGCTATCCATAGAAAGTATTTAATAAGACCAGGCTTCAGAGTCCTACTATATGACAAAAATCAGGATCAAGCGTCTTGTTCTTTTTTGTTTTGTCATACAAAACAAAAAGATATGTTGATATCTTTATCTGTATGATAAAAGGTCTTAATTTCTATCTAAGATGTACTTCTTATTAAAGTCATCAGAAGAAACAAAATTTGAGATTCTGTAATATACTGTTGGTCAAATATAACTGTGGTCATAGTTTACCACAGGCTGGAATCCCAAAGAGTCTAAAGAGTCTAGATTATAAATGTCTCAGGGAAACTAAAACAAACAAACAAACAAAACATGTCTCTTAACAAGTCATTTCAAGTCATCAGCCTGGAATCTGGGGGGTATGGTGACGTGTCCTTCGGCTACACCTACTTAGGAAGATTTCTTGAGTTGAAAAGCCAGCCTCAAACAAAAACAAAAAAAGGTGGAGTGAGGAATCGGAAGGGGAGATCACAGAGAGAATGAGCAACACCTGTCATCACTTCCTTGCGTTTCTATATTACTACTTCAGAATGGTCTCTTCCCCTTTGCCCATCTTATAGAAAAAAAATTATAAAACCTGTTCACAGCTGCCATCATAAAATGAATTTTCTGTTAGACTAAATTCTGAATTATTAAACAAACAAATACTGCACTCTCGCTGCTGAGCAGATGAAGAGGCTTGTCCCAAGAGCCTGACTGCCTGAGCTCTACCTTCACAACCCACAGTGGTAGATGGGAGGATTAACTGTATAAAGTTGTTCTTTGATCCTTATGAAAATCTTGACACGCACACGCATTTGTGCAAGGATATGCACATATACTAGGTTTTTAAAAAAAATCTGTAAATCAAAAGTAGGTATTCCATATAAAATATTACTTTTCTCACCAGAGTCTGGCAAAGAATTCAGATCTGCACATAACACAAGTGGAATAGTTCCACATTCTCCCAATACACTGGATTTGAGGCTCCGAGAGGCTTTATCAATAATATTCTTCACTTCTGAGAGGAACATCATAGTTTGTACCAACTTCACGTCTGAGTATTCTGGGTCCCAATGCATATGAGCATTAGCCACGAGAATAAGCTGTTTTTCTGTTCCCAGATGTGGTTTTCCAGCTATATTAGTTAAAAATAAAAGACAAAAATCTGCTCATTGGTCTACAACTTCTTACAGTATCTAAAAACAACTGAAATTTCAGAAGAGAATCTAATGTATCTAACAATTTCCGAACCAATCACTGAATCTGATATACAACAAAGCTAAGAACTGGATTTCTACATCCATCTGATACTTCCAGCACTAAAGCCTACCTAGAAGGAGACAGCTCATGTCAGCTTTTTTTAGAAATACTAAATCCAGTCTCTCATATTAAATCTAAATTCTTTTAGATACACACTTTTTATCAGTTTTACTAGCATTAGGACATGATCCTCAGTCACGAGATTTTTATCTTTAAATTAAATATCTCAAATACCAGAACAAAGAATGGCAAAGAATTCAGATCTGTATATAACACAAGCAGAATAGTTGCACATTCTCCCAATACACTGGATTTGAGGCTTCAAGAGGCTTTATCAATAATATTCTTCACTTCTGAGAGGAACATCATAGTTTGTAGCAACTTCAGTGATGGAAGTTTCAGTTCTCAGCATCCAAGTCATTATATACAATCCTCTTAACTTTTAAAAGTAGTCAACCTTCCCCAACTTCCCCAAACTCAAGACCCTTAGTATAATTACTCTAGGTCAGTCAGGTAGACTGACTTATAAAGCTAGCTTTACCAAACACCCTTACTGATAAGAAACCATGGGAGCTTATGCTCCTTACCCCTGGGCAGTTGTTTCAATTACTATCTACCTCAGTGTCTTAAAACATCTTTTTTCTTTATGACTTTTCAAGGTTGTAATTTTTCAAGGCAACAATTTCTCATGTTTAGTTTTATGATAGAGAAAATGATTATGATATTTTAGAAGAGACAAATAGTCAGGTGTTGTACCAGCCTATTAACCGCATACTGAGATTTCTGTTTTGCAGGTATCTAACTGAAACTATTAAATTTGGGAGGATGGGAGTGTCACTTTTCAGGCAGTGAAGCCATCACTCACATGACATTTCAATCAATTCCTTTCGAAGTTCTAGCAGCACTGCAACTCCAATGTTATCCTTTGTCATGACTCTGTTCAACATGGCTTCAGACCCTTCTGAATTTGCCATTGCTAGCTGATTAAATTCAACTGTGTGTTTCTGAACCAAAGTGAATCTGAAACAAAGCATAAACATGGGATTGGGAGTACAAGACATTAGCTCTGAGGGAAAAGTCTTTCTCTAAAACTTTATTACCTGATACAAAAATCACTTCAGTCATAGTGGAAAGTCCTCCACAATACCAAGCTCCCCAAATTCACTTTAAGGTTGTTTCCAGTCTAACTTGGCTTGGTTTTGTGTTACTGAGCTTGAACTCATGGTGCCTGTTAGGCAAATTCTCTCACACTATTCTCAGACTCTAAACACTGGTATGTATCCCTAGACCTTAGTGCTGCTTTCAGTTTGTTACTGATCCACAGATGAGACCTGGAATACCTTTACAACTTAGTGCAGTGCAGCTAGTCATCTTTACATCGTTGCTGAAATATTTCATCTCAAATTTTAAACAATTACCTTCTGAAGTACTGCTTTCCAAGAGGGAAAACATTCCAATTAGCAGCAGAATAAAATCCCTAGGCAACCACCCAAAGAAACAGCAGTACTCTCAGTATACCCCCAAAACAAGTCACTTCAAACAAAACAAGACCCTTTAATTTTAAATAGCCGCATTTTCTTCAATAACCATATAGCACTTCTTTCTCCTCTTTGCTACATCCTTGGCCCCACCCTGCAAATACTGAAGACACTACCCTATTTTTTAAGAAATCAGACAGGCTTACTTTTCCGTCTTGAAGAATATTGCACAGCCGTCAACGTGCTTTCGCTCTTGTTCAGACATAGTCCTAGCTCGAGACTTAGGACTAAAGAATCCATTATAGCCACGTTCTTTCAGTTCTACCAGAAAAAAACTGTAATACTGCTCTGTTTCAACTTCCTGAAAAATCATAACCAGCAAAGTTACTTCAAAGATAAAGATTTGTCCTATACATTAAGCCCATATATACAGCCTGAAATAATACTTTTCAACAGACCAAGTTATAGATTAAAGAATGGAAAAACTTTCAAAATGTAATTTATCTAAAACCAATCTTAAGACTTTATTATACCAGTTGCCAATGCTAGTTCTTTATAGTCTAGAAGTAAAATAAAAGACATGGGGCTGGAGAGATGGCTCAGTGGTTTAGAACATTGACTGCTCTTCCAGAGGTTCTGAGTTCAATTCCCAGCAACCACATAGTGGCTGACAACCATCTGTAATGGGATCTGATGCCCTCTTCTGGTGTATCTGATGCCCTCTTCTAGTGTGTCTAAAGACAGTCACAGTATACTCATATACATAAAATAAACAAATGAATCTTTTTGAAAACAATGAGCCGGGCAGTGGTGGTGAATGCCTTTAATCCCAGCACTTAGGAGGCAGAGGCAGGCAGATTTCTGAGTTCGAGGCCACTTAGGTCTACAGAGTGAGTTCCAGGACAGCCAAGACTACACAGAGAAACCCTGTCTCAAAAAACAAACAAACAAACAAAAAGAAAGACATGTACACCTACATATGTATGTTCAGGTCTTAGAACTGATGGAACAAGGACCACACAAGAAGGAATTGCAGTTGTCACAGATTGTAATTCTAGACCCAGAAAAAGAAAGCAAACTGACCAAAACTGTATTACTTATTGTAAGATTTGGGTAAAAAAGCCTAATTACTGTACAAGCAGTCTAATTGTTTTCCACCTCATCATAATTTTTCTAGTGACAGTGCTGGTAAAGTAAGAATATATCCAGACAATGGCCCAATTTCAGTACCTTTGCCACCCAATTCAAATGCAGTACAAAGAAACACTGGACAAAGGAGGAAAGTTACTACCAATGTTTAAAACCTAATTGAATCCATTTGCTTTACTTGGCAGCATAGAAGGAAGCACAGCAAGACAGTTGACTTTTCTCAGAATTCACCCAAACCAGAAAAAGCCAGGAGTTTAAGGCCGCTGAGGCTGGCATTTCAAATATATCAGCATAATATATTCAAGTGTAATTGCTTCTTGTTTTGTCCTGATTTGGACGGTCACGTAACTTAAAGAGTCTTCTGCATGACTTACCTGAAGACTTATAATATCAGCATTGCAGCTCAAAATTTCTTGAATAATGGCCTTTTTCCTGTAGTCCCAATTTAGTGCCCAAGATGGACAGTAGCCGTATAACTGCCGGGTCGCATATTTATCACAAAGAACATTATAGCACATGACAGAAAACAAGGCTGTAGGAAAGATAACTTATTCATACACGTGGCAGAAAAAAACAACCATAATTATTTCAGCAATAGTCCTCACTACATTAAGTCAGACTTAACCACTCAACTTACAGTCACTGAAAAGCTATTACTCAAGAAAAATAAATGATGTAAAGACAGATAGATGAACCAAATAGGGTACAATGTGCTTGTATCTACAGAACCTAAAAGACAGGACAAACCAAGACTCCTTATTTCTTATCTGTAGACCATGGAAACTTTACAAGCAGCTTCCGGTACAGGCTGCCCAATTTTCTTTTTCCTATAGACTAACTGTAGACTAGCTTGGAGACAGTCTGTGAGTCTGGCTTCAGAACACTAAAATAGAATGAACAAGTAACAAAGCAAATTAGAGGTTACGTTTGGCTTCTTGGGGCAAAAAGTCTTTCATTATAATCTATAGGACAGCAGCACTCCCCTAGACACACAGACTAAGAAATATCTCATGTCTAAGAAAATGTTGTCTTGGGTACAAGAGGAATGGCAATGGGCTGACATAGGGCTGCAACAAAAGCCCAAACAATTCAATTATCTATGAAGCAAAAAATGCAAAGTACCACGAAACAAAGTAGCCTGTGTCTTACTTCATGCACAAGGACAGGCATATCATCACCCAAACGCTGTTAAACATGCTGAGAACTAAACTATTCTCATAAAATTTAGGTTAAAAATAGATTAAAGGCCATTAGTTCAATTTTTTTCTCTCAATTAAGAAAGCTATCTTACATTTTTTCTGATAGTAAGAACCTTTAGAGCCACCAGCACATGGAGACCTCCAATGTAGAAGGATGTTAATCTAATACAAAACTGCTCAAGGTGGCTGAAGGCTTCTTACAGGGGCTGACTTGGTCAGGCACTGTGGGATACTTAACTGTGTCCCTGACTTCAATCCTATTTCTCCATATTGCATTTCTCCCAGTTTTGACAATCAGAATTGCCAAAAGTGATACATATCTGTAGGGGGTGGTTCTGATGCTCTGAATGGGAATTAATGCTGAAGGTCCTGTTCTCCAATTGGTTCTTGATCAACCAATAAAGATGTTAGCAGCCAATGGCTAGGCAGAAGAGACAGGTCTTCCAGTTACCCGCAGGCAGGCTAGCAGTGGCAGGAAGAGGAAAGGGATTCAGGATTCACCACGCTTCGGTGGGAGAAAGAGCCACCAGCTATGTGAGATCTCGGTTGGAGTGGCCACTGGCAGCTTTCCCAACTGGGTGGGCCTGGGATAGCAGGCGGGAGACTAGAAACATAACTAAGTTAAAGGCAAATTCAGGGTGCTGAGCAAGGAGTAAATAACTGGGCTACTAAGTTGAAGGAAGAATGGAAGAATTAGAGGTGTTGAGCTTGGAGTAAAGATAAGGGCATGTTAGCCGCTAGAGGCTTAGAAGTGTCCAGCCATTGAGCTAAAAATAAAAAGCACAGTAAAAGTAAGCTTGTTTGTGTGTGTGTGTGTGTGTGTGTGTGTGTGTGTGTGTGCGCGCGCGCACGCGCGCGCGCATCTTTCATCTCCTGATCTGGGGTGGCTCCCGGGAGTACACATGCGCGTCTAGCCAAGATCAAGTTTCGGCGTAGCAAAAACTACACACTACATATGTCCCCCAAAGACAAATTGCTTCCTAGTTGAGAAGCAATGCATTACAGAATTAAATCTTTATCATTGTTTCCCAAATCAAATCAACTTACAAGAACCTTCAAATCAATCTTAAATATTGTTCATAATCTGAAGCACTGTCAACAATACTTTTAGGTTTATCAAGACCTGATAAAAATTAATTATTAAAAAACAGGGCTACAAACCTGTTGGCCTTGTTCTGTCTGGTTCTTGTAACATGATCCAAGATCTTGGAGGTGGTTGTTCTGTTGAAACTGGGTATATATGTATATAGAAAAAATAAATAATAATTAGATGATATCCTTACATGGTTTCCTAATAAAAGGTCTAAACAAACAGCCACTTACTTCTTTTGGCAGTACCTGACAAATTATCGAGCAAGTAGTTCAGTAGCCTTCTTGTTCCATCTGGCTCCAGACAGAGGTTCAATATATCCTGGGTAAGTGGATTTCCTGGGAAATATTTAAGTAGGTAAATTAAAATAATAAAAGTGCTTCAAACTTAGAAAAATATGTAAATATAATCACCTAATACCACAAGAAATATTACAACAATGTTACATTATAGTTGCTAATAACTTAGCAAATAAAAATGTTGCTTTTGAAAATTTTATATAAAAGAATAAAACGTTGCACTTTTTAAAAAAGGTTTATTTATTTTTGTTTTATGTGTATGGGTGCTTTCCCTGCATTTTATCTGGGCATCATGTGCATGCCTGGTAACTTTGGAGACCAGGAAAGGGAGGCTGGACACCCTGGGACTGGAGTTACAGGCAGGTATGAGGGGCCAAGTGGGTGCTGAGAATTGAACCCAGGTCCTCCGAAAGAATAGCCAGTGCTCTTAACCATTGAGCCATGTTTCCAGCCTCAAATTTTGCACTGTATACAAAAGTTCATAAAAAAGATATTTTTTTCTCAAGACAGGGTTTCTCTGTGTATTCCCGGCTGTCCTGTAGACCAGGCTGGCCTCGAACTCAGACATCCGCCTGCTTCTGCCTCCCAAGTGCTGGGATTAATGGCAGGCGCCACCACTGCCTGGCTATAAAAAAGATTATTAATGGATTAATGTTAATAAAGAAGTGCTTTGTATCAATTCTGAACTGGAAGAATATACATGAGAGGTTTTCTCTGACACACAATGGACTTGAACCATTTACAAAGTTGATGGCTGCTAAAAATTTTTACATATATACAAGTGTTCTTACTTATTTGTTGAACAGTTTTATGATATAGCAAATGAACTTATAGGAATATTACCTGACCCTATAATTATCTCTCAGAAATATGAATGTAACTCTTAAGAGACTTTACCCAGAAGCCTTTGCTTTAGAGACAGCTATCTGCCCACACCTGCCCAGACTGGTGAAGAACCAATCACATTATAAACCATGCCCACGTCTTGACACACTTTAAAAATCTCACTTTGACTCCTGGCCTTTTCATAATAGTTCCCACTGCCTTTTTCCTTCTCACTTGTAATACTAAGTACCCATAAGTCAACTTCTTTTTTAAAAAGAAACCCTCAAAAGCATAATTTTTAGTACCAGGACCAAATAAAAAAATTTTATTTACTGGAGAAATTTTCTTTCTTATTTTATGGGAAGTGTACTCTGATTTGAACATCTGAAAAGCTGTTTACAACATGATGAAAAAGCATGGCCTTAATAAGGTAGCACCAAGACAAAGCAAAGAAAGCCGACAGGCCAGGAGTCAAAAGAACACAAAGACACCGCTGCCTAGGGTTGAAGAGTGACAGGAACCCACAGCACAAGCAAAGCAATGAAGCCCAGGACAACACTGCCGTCTAAGCATGCCATAGCTTCTTTGAAACTTTAAGAAAAACATGAAATCTTACCTTTCAGGCTTAAAGTCTGCAATTGAAACAGTTTTCCCAGCTCAAAAGGTAGAACTCGTAACTGGTTGTAATTTAAATGGAGCTCCCTATTGATAAAAAAACTCCAGGAAGTCAGAAGATATGTTCATCTTAACAGTAAAATCAACAATGTTATTTCTAGGAAAATAAGTACCTAAGAATGACAGAGTTTTATATACCATATTCCAATTTGTAGCATTGACTTTTCTCAAACTCTATATAGTTAAAAATAAACAAAGAACTGCCACAGAGAACACTTTTGGTAAAATACGGGGGGGGGGGGATTACTATAAAAGAAAAAAAAAAAGGTATGATGAAAGCTTTAATTTTTTTTTGGGGGGGGGGGGTTCGAGACAGGGTTTCTCTGTGTAGCTCTGGCTGTCCTGGAACTCACTTTGTAGACCAGGCTGGCCTTGAACTCAGAAATCTGCCTGCCTCTGCCTCCCAAGTGCTGGGATTAAAGGCGTGCGCCACCACTGCCGGCGAAAGCTTTAATTTTTAAAAGTTATTAAATCCATGGATACTTCATTATAGGCAGCCTCAGGGCTAGGAACCCACACAACAGGGAAAAGAAAGAAACACATCCACCCCCACTGCCCGATGGCGGATGCAATGTGCATCTCTGCATCATTCATGCCTTTCCCAGCACGATGGACCACAATCCCCTCAATCCATGGATCTAATGAGGTAGTTCTCCCTTTAGGTTTGTTTCTTGTCAAGTGTTTGGTCACAGCAACAATAAAAGTAGCTAACACGCAGCCGCCGTGAGAAGTGCTGAGCGAGCCTAACGATGCCTGCAACCATCTGTGCCAGCTCGCCAAGCTTACTAGACCTTCAGGTTAAAATAGCAAAAACTATAGAAGCAAGAGATCATTTCAGTGTTTCTTACAACCACACTATAAATACCACAGGAATCTTCAAGGAAAAAAAGTCAACCAAGCACTAAACACTGAGATACTGTCGCTTTCCTGTCTTAACTTTTGCTAATCGAAGTTCAGATGAGAAGAATGATCTCTACCATCCTTGTTTCTTTTTTTTGTTGTTTTTTTTGTTTTTCCGAGACAGAGTTTCTCTGTGTAGCCCTGGATGTCCTGCAACTCACTCTGTAGACCAGGCTGGCCTCGAACTCAGAAATCTACTTGCCTCTGCCTCCCAAGCGCTAGGATTAAAGGTGTACGCCACCATAGCCCAGCCCATCCTTGCTTGATACAAATCTTGGTTACTTCTTTGAACAAGAAAAACAAAATCTGAGTAACTGGTTCCTACTTATTTTCAAATACATTATAGAAAGAAAGCTCTGTACACCAGTTTGTTTTGAGGATTAAAAAGTCTGGCAGTACACGCCTTTAGTACCAGCACTCAGGAGGCAGAGACAGGAGAATCTCTGTGAGTTCAAGGCCAGCCTGGTCTATAGAACAAGTTCCTGAATAGAAAGGGCTAAACAGAAAAACCTTGTCTCAAAAAACAAAAACAAAATTAGCACAAAAGTCATAGTAAATACTCAATAACTGAGCCAAGAAAAGTTAAAAAGCTGGACTGAGTGATAAAAGCTTCTCTAAGTCTTTATTCCTTATATTAACAGGCAGCAGAGAAGCCACGGAAACCACCACACCCTGAGCAGGTATGCTGGGTTTGGATTTATAGAGATCTTCTTAAAACAAAACATTCAAAAGTTTTTTGCTTGTTTTTTTTTTTAAAAAAGAATTACTTATTTATTTTATGTATATGAGTACACTGTAGGTGTCTTCAGACACATCAGAAGAAGGCATTACAGATCTCATTATAGATGGTTGTGAGCCACCATGTGGATGCTGGAAATTGAACCTAGAACCTCTGTAAGAGCAGTCACTGCTGCAAACTACTGAGCTATCTCTTTAGCCCCTAAAAGGGTTTTGTTTTGTTTTGTTTTAAAAACAAAACAAAGAAAGCACCCAACAATTATCATTTGCTGAATCTTAAAGCTGGACCAGGTGAGTTGCCTTTTACTCACATTGCAAACATTCCTAACCTCTGGCTAAGAAGCCTGTCCAAGATCACATAATTTACGTAAGGTAAAGCAAATTTCTGAAAGGAACTGCATCACTATAAATTCTACCCATAAGACTACAGGCTTCCAAGCACAGTAACTACATCTAGCTTTGTTCATACCAAGGCTTTCCTACTATGGGCAACAGGCTTCAAGGACCCATGTGAGTAAATATGTTTGTATGGTATCAACTGTTGGCTACAGATAAGGACATTAAATAACACAGTGCCTTAGAGTTGTTTATCTCTATACTGTTTACAATTTTTTTGGTTCAAAATTAAAATACATAACACAAAATACATAACATGGTAATAAAAAAACTAAGCAATGGACCCACCTGATTTTTATTATTGGATATTATTATTATTATTATTATTATTATTATTAGACATTCCATTCTTACCAAAAAACTTTTTTAAAAAAACTCATAGCTATGCCTCCTTTCCCCAAATATAAAATGGCTTTATTTCCTAACTTTTGTTTCAGAGGAACCTAAAAGTCCAATACTGAGTCTGCATACCTGAGTGATACCATGTTTCCGAGTTCTGCCGGTAAACTCTGGATTTGATTATGGGACAGGTCCAGATATACCAGATTGTGAAGCTTGGCAATGTCTGAAGGAATACAGGACAGGGAATTGTCACTCAGATGCAAAGCTGTCAAGTGAGTTAGTGACCACAAAGATGAGCTTAAGCTTCTTACTTTTCCTGCAAGACAAAAAAAGAGGGGTGGGGTGGGGTTACATAGTGACTGCCAGCATTTGTTCCATGTAGTAAATAAAAGTCAGATGTTTTAACTAGGTACTTAAATTACTATTTTAAAAGGTATGAGAAAGCTTAAAGGATTTTATCCATTCTAGAACAATTCACAATGCACTAAATGAGTAACTCTAATTAGCAGAATGAAGCTAAAATTTAAACTTTTAAAGCAAAGTGTCAATACCTGAAACTATTTTGATTTTAAGAGCACACTGGAAAGAACATCCTTTAAATGACCTCAGACATGACAAACAAAATATGAATAATCTGCAGCAATAATAAACCTAGAATTTGGATACTATGAAAGATTTGACTTTATATAACACAAAATTAAATGTCTAAAAACTATTCATTCTATACACGAGGAAATAAAAATTTTTTACCTTTAAAAAACAGAAAGCTAAGATTTTCTTGATTAGTTGAGATTAGGGACAAATTATTCACATGTTAACTGCATCATATAAGACAACAATATCTATGTCATGTTGGTGCCTCTGAGGTAGTAAAGCCCACTATAGTGGTACAAACCTTTAATTCTAGCACTGGAGAGTCAAAAGCAAGCTGGTCTCTGGGAGTTCCAGGTCAGCCGAGTCTACACAGTGAGATCTTGTCTCCCTCGCAAAAAACCCAAACCCCAAAAAAGAAAACAAAACCAAAGCAACAATAAAGAAGAGAATCTGTAATATTAATGTACAAGTGAAAATATTTGCCCAGAAACATTTCAGATGCCTAGCCAAGCAATAGACACAGTGCTCAGTAACTAAAAAATACAGCTTTTTTTCAATACAGTATTAAATCTATACTTAGGGATTTCTTGATTAAGAGATCAATAGTTTCTACAATACATATGAACTTTCTCTATAACCTCCTCGATGGTTCAGGCCTAATGTGAAAGAGAATGAAACAAACGGATACAGTGGAAATACACCAGTCTTTGAGAACTGATTGTAGTCTAGTGGCTGAAAACACAACCCTGAGACTTTTACTTCTAGTCTAGTAAGAAAGGCTGAATTCGTTATTCTACGGAAGATGCCAACCAGGGTAGCAGAGTTACCCAGGAGGAATGGGAAACAGACATGGCGGTCTCTACAGTTTTCTCAGTTTACTTCCTGGGCAGTATTTGAAAAAAAAAAAAAAAACAAACAGGCCAGGGGGCAACCCCAGTTACAGCGAGCAAGCTCCTGAGCTCTGGAGACAAGAGCACTGACACTGTGATGGTTGGAATTCAAAGAACAGTACAGAAGTGAGAACAGAACGATCTGTGGGTATGGAGGTTTCCCTTAACCACTGAATGTGAAAAACTGCCCCCAAGCTAGGGGAGGAAACACCTAAATGGCCAAGGCCACGCTGTTCCCTAATGTTGATGGGAGAACAAAATCCTTTCAACTCAGAAGGCAGAGGGTCAAAAGTCAACTCCTGACTAATAACTGCTCTGGTCGTACCTAGAAACCTCAAGAGAGTCAGACTGTTTTCCAGTGACTTCACGGCACCCCTGTAACAATGCCCAAGGTTAGCTGGAGGAATCCTCAAACATGTATCACCCAAGAAAAGCCTCAGTTTCTGACACCAAAGAGAAAATTACCAAGAATGTAAATCAGCAGGAAAGCAAAAATTCATAAAGGGAAAAATGAACCAAAACTAAGAAAAGTAATACAATGTTGAGATAGCCCAAACACTAAAACTGAACTTGTACAATTTTGCATTTACATCAAGATACAGAATAGAGGGAGTGGGAGTGGGGTTATACTGTATAATTAACAGTATATTATACACTAAAGAAAATTACTGGATTTGAAGGCAGGACAAGAAAACCTAAATGAAAATAGGAAACATGCTGAAAAAACACATGGCACTTCAGTAATGGAACAACTTTTAACAGTGGGAGCACATGTAACTGGAGACACCAAATAGGGATGCTGGAGACAGAAAAAAATTAAGAAATAACAGAAAGGTACAACTAGATAACCATATACAAAAGAATGAATAAGAGGTGCTGCCAAGATGGTTACCAGTTAAAAACACTGGCAGCTCTGAACCATCTAATGCTCCAGTCCCAGAAAACCAGATGTTCTTTGCTGGCCTCTTTGAGCACAGGCAGTCTTGTGGCATACAGACATATACACAAGAACAACACCACATGCAAAAATTTTTAAATATTAAACAAAAAAGACACTGGGTCCTTACTTCACACTATATACAAAACTGAAAAGCACATGCAAAAACAACTGAATTGTACTTCATTAGAATTAAAGTCTTTTGAACTAGGCAGGCAGTGTGGGCATGTACCTTTAATTCTAGAACTTAGGAGGCAGAGGCAGGGGGGATCTCTGTGAGTTAAAGGCCAGTCTGGTCTACAGAAAGAGTTCTTATAGATAACCGGGGTTATCTTTAAAAAATCCTAGGAAGAAAATTTTTTTCACTTTAAAAGAACAACATTAGAAAGGAAAAAATGAACTCACAGAAAAGGAGAATATTTGGCAAATCATAAATTGCAAAGTCATTTATATTCTAAAACTCAGAGAGGCTAGGGGAGCTGGCTCAATGGGTAAAGCACTTAGCAGGCAAGTGTGAGGCCTGAATTCCAACTCACAGAACTTCCTAAAAACCAGACAATTTGAGTATAAACTCAGAGCTCTCAGGGAAAAGGGAGGCAGAGACAAGAGAACTCCTCAAAGCTCTTAGAAACCTATAGGCCTGGAAGATGTGGCAAAGAAACAAAGAGGCCCTAACTCAAACCAGGTGAATGTTGAGTACCATCACACAAGTTGTCCACTGACTTCCACACAAGCATGGAGGCAGTTGTGTACCTCTATTCACACAGGCACACATAATTTACAAAATAAAATTAGGAAAAGATCTGAGTACAACTAGAACAGGCTTTGTTTACAGTACGTAAGAGGCAGAGACACCAGGACCACATGTCTGACAGCAGCTTGAGCTATACAGTAACTTCCAGGCTACTCAGTGCTGCATAGTGAGATTCCATCTCAAAAAACACTCAAGGAAAAAAAAAAGCAGAATATATATTTCTCCAAAGATGTACAAAGGGCCAACAACCACATGAAAAGACACTTTAATATCAACATCCATAAGGGAAATGGAAATGTACCCCCCCAAAACCACAATGATGAACTACTTCAAACCCACCTGAATCAATACAATCAGAAATAAGTATTAGTAAACGAAGAAACTCAAACCTTACATGTTGCTAGTGGAAATGTAAAATGGCTCAGGTACTCAATCAGCAGGGCAGTTTCTTAAACAGTTCAATATAGAGTTAACATATGATAGGCAGTAATCTCTTAGGTATATACACAGCAAAAATTGAAATATATGTCCAGATACATGATTACAGAAGGCTTTAATACTTAAAGCTGGCTAGGCAGAGGCAGACACATCTCTGAGAGTTCGAGGCCAGCCAAGTCTACAGAGTGAGTTCCAGGCCAGCCAGGGCTACACAGAGAAATCCTGTCTCAAAAAACTTAAAAAAAAAAAAAAAAAAAAAACCCTCAAAACTGGAAATATTCTAGATGTCTACGACTCAATGAATGAGTAAATATGGTATGTTCACTACCATAGAATATTATTATGCAAAACAGGTGTGTGCTAGAACAAGGAGCAACCTTAACAATACTCGCTCAGTGAAAAAGCTGGTGATGAAAGATCACACACCATATGAATGCCCTTACATGAACTGTCCAAAACAGCAAGAACCCACCAAGAAGAAAGAGTAACAGCTGTTGGAAAGGGTACTGAGGAGAAACAGGGGAAAAAGAATGCTTATAAGTACAGAGTTCCTTTTAGGAACTAATAGAAAGGTTCTCAAACTGAGATCAACACTACAGAAATCTGTGACTACACAAGGTTGATGCATAAATTGTATTTCAAGCTGTCATAAGAAAAAGAGAAGGGAAGGCAGAAAAATGTTCCTTATGCAAAGAAAACTATAAACAGTGTGATGGGCCGGGCAGTGGTGGCGCACACCTTTAATCCCAGCACTTGGGAGGCAGAGGCAGGTGGATTTCTGAGTTCGAGGCCAGCCTGGTCCACAGAGTGAGTTCCAGGACAGCCAGGGCTACACAGAGAAACCCTGTCTCGAAAAAACAACAACAACAACAACAAAAAAAAAACAAAAACAAAAACAAAACAAAAAAAAAAACGGTGTGATGGTTAGTCCTGATTGTCTATTTGATGGAATTCAGGATCACCATGGAATCAAGTCTCTGGATAAGTCTCTGAAGGATTATCTAGATTAAGTTAGCTGAGGTGGGAAGTGGGCAGTACCATTCTATGTTTGGGGTCTGAGACTGGATAAAAAGGACAATGGAGCTAAGCACCAGCAGCATCACAGTCCCCTGCTGTCTGCCTGTTGAAGCAGTGTAGGCAACAATCTGTCCCCTCCTGACAGACACTGTAAGCGTCCTATCATGAAAGATTGTGTTTCTAGAAACTGAGAGCCAAACAAACCCTGCCTCCCTTCCTTAAGGTTGCCTCTGTCAGGTAGTTTGACATAGCAAAGAGAAATAGAACTAATACACCCACAAACACAAAAAGCTCAGGAACTCTAAATGGAGGGGCGGAACAAGCAGGAAAGGGAAGCTGAGAAGAAAAGGGAGACTATGAATAAAAACGTCTTCATGATGCCCATCACTCTGGACAGTAAACATAGACCACTGATGATAAATGAAAGCTAATTATTTCTCTAACCAGACAAATAATTACTTTTACAAACAACAACAACAAAAAATCCCATCAAAAAGAAAACTGTATGAAGGCACACAGGATAAATGGCTTAAACAGTATTCTACCCACTTCACTATACTCCAGCCCCACTGATTGTTTTAGTGCACTGGTGGATTTGATTTCCTAGAAATTTGCTAAGGATTTTTATATACGTGAGCTGAAAATATCGACTCTGTTTCAAAAAATTATAAACAAGTACTCTGGCCGGGCAGTGCCGGCCTTTAATCCCAGCACTCAGGAGGCAGAGGCAGGTGGAGTTAAGAGGCCAGCCAGGTTTACAGAGTGAGTTTCAGGACAGCCAGGGCTACACAGAGAAACCTTGTCTCAAAAAACCAAAAACAAACAAACAAAGAAACAAAAACCAAGTACTTTGATCTAGAAATTAAAGACACTGAATACTGAGAAAAAAAATAAATGTAAAATCATTTTAATAGACTAAAAAAATCTTAAACTATCTAACAGATGCAAATTTGAGCAGTATTCTGACAAAACATCCACTGCGGATTCTTTAAAAATTCATTAAATTAAAAACTTGACCTTGAAAGAGCCTATAATAATCTTAGTGGTAAAGGGATACAAGGTCCTCCAAAAATCAGGAATAAGGCAAGGGTGTCTGCTCTTATTAATCCACTTAACATGGTGGAGTCTTAGCCAGTACACTGGGAAGGGGGAATAAATATTTTAGAAGGTAGAAATAAAATTGCCCCACCCACCAATGTCATAATCATGTATGTAAAAATTCTACTGAATAAACAAAAATGCCACTATTAAGTGAGTTTTCAAAAGTTGTAGCATAATAAGATCACCATATAAAAAAACCACTGTATTCCTGAACACCAATAATGAGCAACTAGAAATTCAAACAATATAATTTACATTACCTGAATTATGAAAGTTAATAGTAAACCTGACCAAAAATCCACAACTTATATACAGTACAGTAACTGTAAAATGCTGAGAAATGACATGTCCTAAGAATAACTAAGTGAAGATATGTGAAGTCTACCACAACTATAAAATTGATGATCACTAGAAAGAGAAACAACACAATAAAGCTAGAAGACTAGTACTCCCTGGCATCAGGATCTATTATACACACACACTATGGTGTGGATGCACCTCCTAAAAATCCTATGTTGGAAACTCAATTGTGGCAACAGTGTCCAGAAGCAAGACATGATGCAAAGTGTTTGGGTCAACACTGTTCTGTCCATGTGTTATAATGGAAACCAATTTATGAAAGTTTGGTCTTTTCTCATCTTCTCTCTCACACTCTCTCTTGTACTTGACGCTCTCATCTACTCTGGCCCTCACCCCATACAGCCCTTGGACCTCAGCCTTCTCAGTTTCCAGAACAGTGGCTCTCAACCTGTGGGTCCTGACCCCTTAGGGGTGTTAAATGAACCTTTCACAGGGGTCACCTAAGACCATTAAAAAAACCCCACAGGTATTGATTCACAGCAGTAGCAAAATAACAGTTATGAAGTAGTAATGAAAATAATTTTATGGCTGGGGGGAGGGGAGGTTGGTCACAACATTAGGAACTGTATTAAAGGGCCATAGCATTAGGAAGCCATAATTTGAACTGTTTATAAATTATCTAGCCTGTGGTATAGCTTAAATGGATTAAGACAATAAAGAACCCTAAAATACTCTTTGTACAAGTTTAAATAGACACTTCAACAAAAAGGACAAACAGACAGCAAAGTCATACTAAAATATGCTCAATATCAGCAATTAAAAAAAATAATTAAAGCCACATTAGCACTACAAACTCAGAGAATAAGCCTTAAACATTCACTACATGCCACTGCCCTGAGGGTACAGGTCAAAGTACTATAAAGGAAGAAAGGAAGGAGGGAGGAAGGGAGGGAAGGAAGGAAGGAAGGAAGGAAGGAAGGAAGGAGGGAGGGAAGGAGTGAGTAAACTGTTTCAAAACAGTTTTAAGTGTCTCAAGTTTAAAACTACACTACCATTTGACAAAAGATATTTACCCCAGAGAAATAAAAGCTACAACATGGCAACAGGACCATTTACAGTTGCCTTACTTGTACCACACTGGAGTTGAGGATACACCTCAGTTGGCAAAGTGCTGGCCTAGTATGCATGTAGTCCTTCCTGGGTTTGATTCCCAGGACCAACATATACCAGGAATACAGTGCATGCTTATGGCTGGCCCTAGAATGAAGGACATGGAGACAGAAAGATCAGAAATTCAAAGTCATCCTCAGCTACATAGCAAGTTCAAAGCCAGCTGAGGCTACCCAGAAAACCTGTCTACCAGAAAAATAAAACAACAAAAACCATACTGAATGATATCATTTATATAAATGCTACAAAACACCAATCTAGTATAGGAATAAGGGAAGAGATGCAGCAATGGCACATTAACAAAGAAGGATCACAGATTCTCAGGAAAGATGGCACTAACAGGCATACCTACAGGTCAGAACAGATCACATTATTACAATGCAATAAATGCTGATTTTAAGAACTTATTTTTAGGCCGGGCAGTGGTGGCGCACACCTTTAATCCCAGCACTTTGGAGGCAGAGGCAGGCAGATTTCTGAGTTCGAGGCCAGCCTGGTCTACAGAGTGAGTTCCAGGACAGCCAGAACTACACAGAGAAACCCTGTCTCAAAAAAACCAAAAAACAAACAAACAAACAAGAACTTATTTTTAATTATACATATAAGTGAGTGTATCTCTGTGTGGATATGCAGGTGCTGGCAGAGGTCAGAAAAGGGCTTCCAATCCCCAGTGACAGGCGTTTTTGAGCTACCTGATGTGTGTGCTAGGAACTGAAATTGGGGGCTCTCTTAAGAGTACCATGTGCTTTTAACCACTGAGCCATTTCTCCAGCTCCCATGCATACTGATTTCTGCATGTCAGTTATACTTTGATAAAACTGTGACTACCTTGGTCTAGAAACATCTTTCTAACATGCTATAGTTAAGCAGAAACTGTACTCCAGGTTGATTTAATGGTTTAAGATAGGCTGAAATTTTAGACCCTTATCTAATAAGTGAATTCATTCTAAAGTTCCCAGAATATTTTACTACTAAATATCAGGAGACAAGAAGAAATATTGTTCCCTGAAATCAGAGGGGGGGTGATTAGCAAGCTAAGGGATAATTAATGAACCTACCAAGCAACCAAAATAACTACCTATACATTTAGAAAGATTCTAGTTGACATACTTGAAGAAACAGAAGTGCACCTGATCACTGCTGCCTCTCAGTTCAGCACGTCTTCCATCCCCACCCCACACCGGGTCAGTCAGATACATAAGTGAACAAAAGACAGTTACCTAATGCACACACTTCCAACAGTTCAGTCAACAAACCCTAAAGGATTGGGCATAGTGAACCAAGAAATCAAAGCAACTAACCCATACATTTACAAGGATTTAGAAAAAAGGAAAAGTAAAGTCCACAGCATGACAAAGAATGTTCCTGTTAGCATATAGGATGCACTATTAACCAATTTTGTGCACATAATAACCAAATAAAATAGAATACCCTATTTACCATACAAATAAAAGGGCAGAATAACTAGTAAATGTAGTAAGTATGTAAAGCTGATAGAGAAAAAGATGAAGAAAACCATCATCCATCATAACCATCCTAATTTTTGCAAAAACAACAAAAAAAAATCTCCAAAGTATCACATGTCAAAACTACAAATCCATATACCCTTTGACTACTATACCCTTGTCTATATGTCCTTAGATATTAGAGTAATATTTGTCAAAAGAACCATTAAAAAAAAATACCACTTTAAAAACAAAATTTCTTCTTGTTCCTTTCCAACCTCCTCCTCAGACCCTGCGGCTGGCATGATATTGATGCCTAAGAAGAGCCAGACTGCCATCTATGAACTCCTTTTTAAGGAATCAGTGATGGTTGCCACGAAAGATATCCATATACCTAACACTCTAAGCTCTTAGACGATGAACGGTCCAACCTTCTGTAATGAAAGCCATGCAGTCTCTCAAATCTCAGGGCTACATGGAGGAGCAGTTTGCCTGGAGACACTTCTATTGGTACCTTACAAACGAAGGCATCTAGAATCTCAGAGATTACCTTCACCTATTTCTGGAGATTGTGCCTGCCACCCTGAGCCAGTGTCACCCTGAAACTGGCAGGCCTTGGCCCAAAGATCCAGACGGTAAGTTACCTGCAAGAGGAGAGGTGGACAAAGATACCTACAGAAGGAGCGCTGTGTCTCCTGGGGCTGACAAGCTGAGGTAGTGTTGGCTCAGCAACTAACTCCAGTGGACATGGTCAGCCATCTCAGTGACTGAACTCCAGTGGACATGGTCAGCCATCTCAGTGACTGAACTCCAGTGGACATGGTCAGCCATCTCAGTGACTGAACTCCAGTGGACATGGTCAGCCATCTCAGTGAAAGTGGACATTATGTTGTATTGAGTAGTGAAAAAAAGCCACAGTAATGAAATACACATATAATTTTATATCAAAAAAGCATAGAATAACTTATTTGTCTATGTGTTTGCTGTGTAACACACTGAGAAGAGGAATAGTGAAAAACAGACTTTTGTGGTACACCTTTTAAAAAATAGTTTTTGTGTGTTCCCTTTCCTAAACTGCCCTCAATCTCAGTTCTACTTGGCTTATATCACCATCTCAGTACACTCTAGCCTAAGATGCTTTCTTTAATCCTGCCAGGCTAGCAAAACCTTCTTAAAGAAAACTCTTCAAGCATTTGTATTCTGTATTTATCACAGTTTCTAAACTACTTGTTGGGACTCCTATGGTCTATAAAATTCTGGAACTCTTTACATGTAGTCACCTACTGATCGGTTCATAAAACAAAGAATAAACGAATGGCAGTAATTCCTAGTAAGCAAGTGATGACTTCCAACTCCCACTGGGTTTTCTTCCCAAGACTCTCAGCTTCTGGAAAACAAGCACTGGATGGAGGAGAGCAGGAAGCTCCTAGGCTGGCTACATAATGAAAGCTACCTGGTTCTCAAGTTATACTTAATAATATTCCAAAAGAGCATCATATAATATTCTTTTTTAAAAAATCATAAAAAACTCTGATTCAGAATTTTAGTCATGGTCTATTATTCGCCATAGAAAAGTAAATCTAAATAAGTAAGGCTTACTCAATAAACTCAAATGTTACAGAATGTCACACATGGAAGCTAATGTGTGGCCTACAAGGCAAGAAGACACCAGCCTCAAAAGTCTTTTAATGAGCCGGGCAGTGGTGGCGCACACCTTTAATCCCAGCACTTGGGAGGCAGAGGCAGGCGGATTTCTGAGTTAGAGGCCAGCCTGGTCTACAGAGTGAGTTCCAGGACAGTCAGGGCTACACAGAGAAGCCCTGTCTCGAAAAAGCAAACAAACAAACAAATCTTTTAATGAGTGCCAGTAAGTTCAGATCCAAGGCCGTCTCTCCTAGAAGCTATGAGTGTAGCTCTGGTTAGTACCCTTCCTCCTATCTTACAGTGGTGGAACACAACAGCTGCTGAAAGCTCCAGGTGTACCTCCAAAGCAGGTAATCACAGTACTGCCCCCATTAAAATGAGAACAAAAGAGATAAATAGGTAGGTAGGTAGGTTATTTGGCATCTTTAGGCAGAATTTTTTTGTACACATCGAATTTTAGATGCCATTAAGAGTTTTGTGGGTGGTGGGCTTAAGGTCCTACTGCTACCCAAGAAGCTACTGGCATTTGATTGGTGCTGAATGAAGGAAAATCAGTTTTCATCAACAAAGAGACACTTGGACCACAGTCTAGAACAAGCCTCACATTCACACATAATTGGCCAATACAAACTGGACTCTCTGTGTTTTTTTGGTTAGTTGTTTTTGTTTTATTGTATTCTTTAAAAAAAAAAAAAAAAAAAGAATTAGCCTGAAATTGGACAGGTAGAGAAGTATTAGAGGAACTAGGAGGAGTTTGGGTGTGGGGAGAGAGCATGTATTATAAGAATAAAAAACTAAAACTAACTAAATAAAAATATTCTAAAATACCAGATTGTTCAACTTCCTTGTGGTTGCCAGCTGTTGCACTGGAGAACAAAGGGAGCAAAGATCTGACAGATAACTGGAGAGCAGGGGAGAGCTGGAAGCACAGAGAGGGATGAGGAGGATGCTTCCAGAGCAGCATTTCCAGAATCACAAGCAGCAACTAAGAAGTGAGCTGAAAGCAGATGCAAAGGTCAAAGAGAGTCCAAGCTACCTTAAATATTTTCAAGATAAACAAAGAATTCTGAAACCTTGAGGAAGAAGATCCTCTTAAACCTCCTAGATTCCAGCTGGGAGCTATAAATGGAAGAGGGATGATCCAACAATAGGCAGTGATGCTCACAACCAGGGAGATCTGGCTCAAGTCAGATCAATCCCTGATTAGATTAAGGCCACATACCCCTTCCATTAACAGAAAAGTACACAGGTGAATTTACTCCTAAGGAAAAGAAGGCCATGAAATTACTACTTCCAACAATGAATAAAATATCAAACAACTAAAAACACAAGAAAAAAAGAAACATTAGAAGAAAAGGAAGGAAGGCAGGAATCACACAGAAGACGTTCAAGGATGCTTTGAGATGGTGGACACCAGGCAGCACAAGACATCAGTGACTGGTAGGAAATGAAGTCAGCTCAGATCACTACTCCAGCCTTCTGTCTAGTGTCCCGAAGATGCATAACACAGAACCCTGGCAGAGTCTGATGGTCTGTTGAGTTGAGATGTAGGATGGAGCTGCACAGAGAAGTGAAGAAAGCCGCCATGAGTCCTCATGTAAGGAATAGCCTGGACAGAACGAGGAGAGAAAACTCTGGACAGAGAGAAACTGACAAGAACTCAGAAAGCAATCTGTGAGGATTCCAAAGACCACAATGATTTGATTTTCCACCAGCCAGAGTGGAAAATCTTTTAACCAGAGAATATTTAGGAGGGTACTACTTAAAAGTAAGCTTTAAACAAAGCAGACTGTTAAGTCTACAACACAACAAAGCTCCAGAGTATTTCCAAGAATGTAAAATTATCCAAAACTCAAAAAGTATAAACCTCTGTAGTCTCTGTATTAAAATATGAAGCATGCAAACTGGAAGAAATGCCTTTAAATCAACCTAGAAGTACAAAAAATATGACAGAACCAATGCCAAAGACAGTAAATTTGGCATATGCTTTTTAAAAAGGGAAATGCTATGTAAGGCATAGAAAACAAATTCCCACAACCTCTACTGATGAAAATTAGACTCTGGGAGAAAAATTATTGAAATTAAGGGTATAGTAATAAAAACTAATCCAAAAGAAAATAAAGGTAACAATAAATTAAGCATAGCTAATCTATAAGACAACTGTAAGTAAGCTACAATACAAGTAACCACAAAACTCCAAATAGGGACGGTGAGGAAAGCAGACAAAATTATTTGACAAAACAGTGCTATAAACTGTAAATGCAGAGATCCAAGAAAGTTGACAAAGCCAACTGACCAAAGAAAGTGTCGGGGGTGTGGGGAACACCCTACACCAAAGAGACATCGTAATCATGGTGCTTAAAACCAAAGGCACAAAAACTTAACAATTGCCTCCGAAAATGGACATAGATACAGAAGGACAGGAATGACTGTAACTTAAGAGAAACACCTTAGGCTGGAGAGATGGCTCAGAAGTTAAGAGCATTGTCTGCTCTTCCAAAGGTCCTGAGTTCAATTCCTAGCAACCACATGGTGGCTCTCAACCATTTGTAATGAGGTCTGATGCCCTCTTCTGGCTTGCAGGTGTACATGCAGGCAGAACGCTGTATACATAATAAATTTTAAAAAAGAGAAACACCTTAAGCAAGAAATAAATGAGAGTCTCAAGAAGAGACCTATAGCGCCAGAATTTCACAAGAACAAAACCAAGAATCTGCATTTTTTTAAAAAAAAGATTTATTTATTATATGCAAGTACACTGTAGCTGTCTTCAGATGCACCAGAAGAGGGCATCAGATCTCATTATGGATGGTTGTGAGCCACTATGTGGTTGCTGGGATTTGAACTCAGGACCTTCGGTAGAGCAGTCAGTGCTCTTCACCGCTGAGCCACCTCTCCAGCCCGAATCTGCATGTTTTAACAGTGAACAACACTGGAAAACCTAGGTGGATGAAAACTTGGACATTTAAAGGAACAGTATCAACATACAATGAGACTTAGAACTAGAACACAGAAATAAAGTTTACAAAACATAAAGGGCTGGGCGGTGGTGGTGCGCGCCTTTAATTCCAGCACTTGGGAGGCAGAGGCAAGAGGATTTCTGAGTTCAAGGCCAGCCTGATCTACAGAGTGAGTCCCAGGACAGCCAGGGCTATACAGAGAAACCCTGTCACGAAAATAAAAAAAAAAAAAAAAAAAAAAAACCCAACAACAACAAACCACCACCAACATAAAGGAAGACTTAAGTCATTCGTTCTGTTTGATATGCCAATGATGAATAAGTGGAATAAAAACACCATCATTTACATTTGTGCTAAGACGAGAGATACAAAATAAGGAAAAGTATGAAATTCCATATAAAGAAATCAAGTAAGAATGAATAAGTGAAAAGACAGCCCATGTTCATGATTGAGACCCAACACCGCCAAAATGTCAGTTCTCCCCAACATACATATTTAATGTAATGTCAAATCCACTTAAATTTAAAACTGTCTGTCTGCCCTTGGGGCTGGAGAGATGGCTCAGCAGTTGAGAGCACTGACTGCTCTTCCAGAGGTCCTAAATTCAATTCAAAGCAACCACATGGTGGCTCACAACCATCTGTAATGGGATCCAACGCCCTCTTCTGGTGTACTCATACTAAATAAATAAATAATTTTTTTTTTTAAAGTCTGAACTCAACTGTCAAGAGAATGAGAAGACAAGCCATCAACTGGAAGAAAATATTTATAAAAGAAGAGGTTTGCTCTTGCTTATTGTTCTAGGGCAGTGTTCTCAACCTTCCTAAAGCTTCAACCCTTTCATACACTTCCTCATGTTGTGGTGAACCCTGACCATAAAATTATTTTCGTTGTTATTTCATAGCTATAATTTTTCTACTGCTATGAACCATAAAATAAATATTTTGGGAAACAGAGGTTTGCCAAAGGAGTCACAACCCACAGGTTGAGAGTGACTGCTCTAAGCACCATTCCAATACAGAAAGACAAGACATGGCAGCAGGCAGAAAAGGTATGGTGGCAAAACTCGGAAGCCAGCACAGCATCAACTTTTCAGAAAAACAGAATGGAGAGAAAATGGAACCAGACTAGACAGAAAGCCTCAAGGAAGGCCCCACCTCCTAAAGCCTATAGAACTTTCACACCACCAGCTAGAGACCAAGTATCAAACCCAGGAACCTAAACGGGGGCATTTCACATTTAAGCCACAACAGAGCTGGCATTAAGAAACAATGGCACGCGCCTTTCACTCCAGCACTCGGGGCAGAGACAGGCGGGTCTCTGTGAGCTCCAATCATAGCTCTGAGGACACCTGATCCTAAGGAGGCTGTAAACCAGGAGTTCTTTTTCACTCTGGTAGAAACATGGTACTTTAGAAAATATTGGGGGGGGGGGGGGGGGTTGTTTGTTGTTTGATTTGTTTAAAAAAATTGTTGTTGAGCAGTTTCTGATGAAAACTAAGCACGCTCTTAGCATATGAGCGACAACCATGCTGCCTTGGTCCTTGTTTGCAGAAGCAATATGCAAAATGCCAACACCTGGAAGAACCCAAGATGTTCTGATGGTACTTCCAGACAGTGTAGCATTACTCAAGGGCTAAATAGAATGAATTAATGAGCCATCATAGCTGGGCATGGTGGTGTGCACCTTTAAGGCCAGCACTCGGGAGGCAGAGGAAAGCAGATCTCTGAGTTCTAAATCAGCCCTGGACAGGACACAGAAACTCAAAAAGCCAAAAAGAAGGAAAGACACTTAATACTAAATCATCTCTTTATTAAAACACTGTCTCCGCATTAAAAATTCAACCAGACTGTTTCCTCACACAGCTTGTGTACTACAGACTAAGACAACACAGTAACCTTACTAGTAAAAAGCCTAAATCCATAGTCCCTAACCTTAGCGTTTATGATGTAGTAGGAAGTGAGAGGAAGAACATGCACAAGGAGAAGTAACAGGCAATCAACGAGATTTAAATTCCAACTCAAACCACTTCTTTTCAGTGGCCCTTCCTGCTCCAAAGTAAAACTAACATTTGTAAAATACAATTATTGCTCTTATATATGCATTAGTAGTAGAAACCCTAACTTTCCAACATATCTTTAATATCTACACCACAAAGACATGCTAACATGTCTTACCACTTATTTCAAGCTCTGCCCAATGTGATTTCTTTCCATTTGCTGCTTCCTCAGAGGACATAATTGTGTACATCCTCCGAGGGTCAGGGGGCTCGTACTTTTCTTTGGGCATGCCTGTTAATAAATGAAAAGAAACCAGTTAGTACATAGTGAAGAAACAAATAAATAAAAATATTGTTTTTTAAAAATTAGACATATTAAGATCATTAAATAGATTTGCTGCCAAAAAGAACTAGAATCCCATGTAGAAATGATTTTTAGTTCTATGATATGGCTGATTAAACCCTGGAGCTAATAAAGGTGTGATAGTTGAAAATATAGCTGTTAGCTTGAAAAGTGTTCCACTGGCCAAATAGAAGAAAACCTGAACATCACATGAGTAACTACAACTGCATCAGTATAAACTGCATGAATTCATAATTTCATTTTTAATGTCTTTTATAGTATGTTTGTATATGCATGCACATGTTCATGCACACACCAAGCTGCCATGCGTGTGGAAGCCAGGAAACCTGCAGAAGACACTCTGTTCTTCTACCTTGTGGGTCCCAGGAAATGATGCCTCCATGTAATGTGTCTACACTGCATACACTGCTGCCCACTAGTCACTTAGTAGCTGTTTAGAATATACTGTCACAGTATCGCAGTGATTGTTTAAATAACTTATTTACTCACATCCTCAGATAGAAGAATGATCTTCCCAATTTAGACAGCAAAGAGATGTAGTTTTCCTTAACTTAAAATTCTAAGTTCTTAACTTAAGAAAAAATAAATTTCTGCTAGCTTTACAGTTCACCTCTTACTAATCTATTATGCTTAATTTAGAAATTAAAAATAAGTATGTGTTATGTGTGGGAGTGGGCATACTGTATATACAGAATATGGTACCATTAAAGTTTTAGGCACCCACTGTGATCTTAGAACGGACTCCACTGTAATGTGGGGGAGGGGAGAACTGCTATACTTCTCTTTGGTGTACAAGCCAAACTGCTAGTATCAGTACTCTTGTGCCTTGGCGACACAGAGTAAAATAAGCATTTCTTAAACACTAGCCACTATGGTACCATCAGAGGTCATCTAATATGCCAGACCAAGTGACTAATGTGCAGGTTCTACATATAGTATGGATAAAGGTATGATTCATTTTCTGGATGTAGGATAGCACAAGTATTCATCATGTACCCGAAATGGCTTGCAATCTGAAATTTATGAATATATGTTTATTTCTGTAATTTTTCCCTCAAGACACCTTGGCTGTCCTGGAACTTGCTAGCTCTGCAGACCAAGCTGGCCTCAACTCTCACAGAGATTTGCTTGCCTCTGCCTCTCCAGTGCTGGGATTAAAGGTGCCACTACCACCTGGCTTATTAATTTACTACTTATTATTTTTGGAGTAAGGCTGACCACAGACAACCGAAACTTCAGAAAAATAAGCTACCAACAATACAAGGTTCCTTGCAAGATAAACAGTTGTAAATATGGTACCAGAAATAATACAGCATGCATCTAGGACATCTTTCAGTGTCAAAAATACAAAATCTGATGAGATTTTCATGTCAACACAATACAGGAACTAAATAAAAGGAACTCTTCTCACTGCTCATAGTGATAATTTAGTCAAAAAGAATCACAATTATAATAGGCTAAAGCACAATCAATAAAATGAGTACGTCAAAGAAAGAATGCTAAACCAGGGAATTAACATGAGACTATATGCGCTGCAGAAAAGCATAATGTAGAAGATGAAATAATAGCAGAGAGATATTAGTCCACAAACCAGCATGTTGAGAAGAAGGAAGAGGTGTGAGAAGAGTGAGTGCAAGCAGCACAGGCCCAGCAGGCCAACTAAGCACTCTAGTGTGGGATAATCAGAGAACTGGTTAATAAGAGAAAGGCTTACCTAGTGATCCCTTCAGAAAGGAAAGCCATTCAGAGGAATCAAATTTAAAGCCAAGTCCCACTTTACAAAAGAGTAACAGCTAAAAGAGCCTGACTGTGGCTAGTCTAGAGACAGCTCAAAGGTTAAGAGCCCTGTCTGTTCTTCTGGAGGACCACGGTTCAATTCCCAGCATTCCCAGCACCCACATGATGGCTCCTAACTGTCTTTAACTCCTGTTCCAGTGACTCTAATGTCCCCTTCTGGCCTCTGAAGCCAACAGGCACACGAGTGGTGCACAGACATATATGCAAGCAAAACATTCATTCATATTAAATAAAAACCTGCTAGGGTAACATAGAAGACCCGGTCTCAAACAGACAAAAGAGCTAGCAATGCAAATGAAGTATAAAAGTCAACAATATTATGTACAAGTTGTAACAATTTTCCAACTCCTAATGAACATTACTCAGGTCGGCGGTGGTGGCGCACGCCTTTAATCCCAGCACTTGGGAGGCAGAGGCAGGCAGGCGGATTTTTGAGTTCGAGGCCAGCCTGGTCTACAGAGTGAGTTCCAGGACAGCCAGGACAACAGAGAAACCCTGTCTCCAAAACAAAACAAAACAAACAAACAAACAAAAAAATCAGGTGAATGAACATTACTCAGGCAAAGAATAAAAGCTAGCTTAAGACCTTTTAGCATTGAATAGACATACTAAGATAACACCACTACAAACTACTTACCCGCCTCCTTGTCAATCCTAGTAATCTTAACAGCAGAGAACCACGCATCAGGTAACTTAATGTGATGAACTATGAACATTTATCCCATCTAAAAACTAGAGGACTTGGCCAGACAATACCTCAAGAGCAATTAAGACTTACTCCTCTGTGACCCAGAAAGATTTTAACAGAAATCTGAAGTAATTTGGTACAGATGAACTATGCTTTCTTTAAGGGAGATTTCTTTATACAACTATTCATTCATAAAATATTTGCTGAAAAATTTTAGTGTGTCAAGCACTCTGTCAGGTATTAGAATAAAAAATAAATCAGGAAGCTTTCCCCTATAGAGAAAAACAAAAACGTTTTTACAGCAAGGTAATCATACTCTAGCCCTTTATTTGTACTGCTTTATTTCTTCTAGATGATACATACTTTTAGGATTACAACTGACCTATACACCACTCTCAAATTATTCTTCCTAAAGCTGAGTTCTATCTAATTATACTACATTAAAGAGCCATCCTTCATTGAATATCTTCATTGGCATCTAAAATGGCAAAGCTTAACTTCTGATCCTATGTCAGCTTTCTAAGATGTAAGGATCTACTCTACTTCTGATCTGTTGGAATGGGGATCTAAAGCTGTAGAGGGCCTACTTAACATACACATTCCATCTTTTATACTGCAAATAATACTAAATCCCTACACCTTAGAAGACAAATTCAAACTCCATAGTTTAGGATTCAGAATCCCCACCTACTTTCTTCTTTGTTGTTGTTGTTATTGTTGGTGGTAGTATTGATGCTAGTTGTTGCAGATAGAGTTTCTCTATATAGCTCTGTCCTGGAACACCCACTCTGTAGAAAAGGCTGGCCTCAGACTTAAAAGATCTGCCTGCCTTTGCCAACCAAGTGCTGGGAATAAAGGTGGGTGCCACAATCAACCAGCTGCCCTATCTTTTCAACTTCTATCCCAATTTCTTATCAACTTTTCTTTGTACTTTTGACAGAGCCAGCAAACTGACATCCTTCAGCTATCCTCCACTTCCACCTCCAAAAAGGTCTGTCATTTGCACACTGAAATTCTAGTCATTATTTCTAAGGTTAACTAGTAGATCACAACCCATTTTCCTACAACATAGAACCATGAATATATATATTCACCACACAAGATTAGACAAAGCAATAACAGAGTTCTGTTGAATATCCTTCAAAAAACATTCTTTTTTTTTTTTTTCTTTTGTTTTTGTTTTTTTGAGACAGGGTTTCTCTCTGTAGCTCTGGCTGTCCTGGAACTCACCCTGTAGACCAAGCTAGCCTCAAACTCAAGAAATCTGCCTGTGCCTGTCTCTGCCTCCTGAGTGCCAGGCTTTCAAAGAACATTCTTAAAGATTTATCAAGATTTATTTTCATTTCAAGTGTATGCAAGAGTGCTTGTCTGACACATGCAAAGGGCAAAAGGAGGGCTGGATCTCCTCAAACTGAAGTTACAGGTGGTTTTAACCCGTCATATGGATGCTGGAAACCAAACCCTAGTACTCTCTAAGAACAGCAAGTACTCTAGACCACGGAGCCATCTCTCTCTAGCCCTGTGTATTTGTTTGTTTTTAGGTAAATTACACATAGCCCTGACTGGCCTGGATCTCACAATGCAGACCACATTATCCTTGAACTCAAGAGATCCACCTGATCTGCCTCCCAAATGCTGAGATTAAAGAAGCCCACTACAAGCTGGGCAGCGGTGGCGCACACCTTTAATCCCAGCACTTGGGAGGCAGAGACAAGTGATCTCTGAGTTCCAGGTCAGTCTGGTCTGCAGAGTGAGTTCCAGGACAATCAAAGCTACAGAGAAACCCTGTCTCGAAAAAACAAAACAACAACAAAAAAAGAAGTCCACTACAATGCACAGCCTTAGATTTCTTCATTTTCCAAAGACCATTCTGAAATTGCTTCATAAGAGACCAGAATACAATATAACTCGTTTCTAATAATCTTGTATCAAATGTACTATATAGCTCACTCATTTCTTTTACCTTACAGAAGTAAGAGAACAAAATAAAAGTCTAAAAGGAAATTTAGCCTCTTGATCTTCCACCTTGTCTTTCCTCCTGACGCACGCCCAATTTTCCAAGCCAAAATGAGTATTCAGACTCCAATTCCAACACAAATTTCTCACCAACTCTCTGCCTTCACTCCTCCAGATCTTGTCTGAGTTATCTGCACAGTCTCAGATCTATTTCTTTGTTCCACTGTCTTTCTACCTTCATTCATTCTAGATATCATCTTTGGTGACTGTTCCCAAACTAAATTTTATTTGACTCTCACTGTACCTGAGTCAAAGTGTTAGATTCAGTTGTCCAAGGCTAGGGACTGGAACCCAAGTGCATACAAAACTTTCACAATGTGCCTTATTTAAAAATAAATAAATAAATAAATAAATAAGTAAAAAAAAATCACAGAATATCTTATCATGGTTTAAGCCAATCTCCAGATGACTTTTAATATCTAATAAAATGTAAATACTATATGGTCGCTATAATATATCATTTGAGGAGTCGGTAGAGCATATTTTTAAGTCCAGCATCTAGCAAGTTAGGTCATACTCAATGTTTATATGAATTTAAAGGGGAAAGCTGTGATAGTTAAAGAATAAAATAAAATAAAACAACACAGAAGCTATGGTCCACCTTATCAGGAATATGAAAAAATTGATACCCAGGCTTCAAGTGAAGGCAAAATCCAGAGAAACCAGACTAAAGGACCTTCCTACTGTCCATGGGAACTGAGAATACCGGTTCTAGGATACCTTGAGATAAGAAGCAGAAAGTCAAACCAAGCAAGCATCAATCAATAGGCATAATAGCAACACTGAGTTGTATTCATAATTGCCACACCCTGAACTAGCATATGAATATTTTTTACACACTCACTACTTTTCAGGCCTTTCAGGTACTTTGCATGCACTGAAATGGTATCCTCAAGTCAAGTGGAGTGGTGTAGACCTCTAATACCACACAAAGGCAGTCTGGAATACACAGTGAATTCCAAGCCAGCCAAGGATACATAGCAAGACTTTGTCTCAAAAATATAAATAAATAGATTAAATTTTTTTTCAATCTTAAAAAGATATTGTGGGGCTGGAGAGATGGCTCAGCACTTAAAAGCACTAACTGCTCTTCCCAAGGTCCTGAGTTCAAATCCCAGCAACCACATGGTGGCTCACAACCATCTGTAATGAGATCTGATGGCTTCTGGAATCAAAAGTCAGCTACAGTGTACTTACATATAATAATAAATAAATCTTAAGAAAAAAAAAAGATATTGTACCCCTTGATACACAAGACTATTATTCTCTACATTCAAAAAGAAAAATCTGGAGAATGAGAAACAGCTACTATGCAGTATCTGTATCATCTTAATTTTAGTACTTTCAAAATTGTTAGACTATCCGAGTTTTTCTCCCCTCAATGCTGATGCCCTCATTCTCTCATTAAGACCTAATCATCTCTCTAATCCACGTGCATCACATAACCAGAAACTTCCACTTCAGTGTGTCCTGACCCTTTCATCCAGTCTCCTCCCCATTTTTACTACTTGCTTCCCAAGTATGTCATACAAGAACACTCAATGGGCTCCCACGGTATACAGGAAGATGCTCTGACATTTTAAGAAAAGCAGCCAAGGTTGTTCCTGCCTTCTATCTAGCATCCTTGCATAGCCCAAGTTGTGTGTGACTGAATGTGGACATGCTGTTGCTCTCTCTCAAACACCCTATTCGTGCATGTGCATGACAACCCTTATTCTTCTTCTAACTTCAGCTCAACATAACTGAGGTAACTCCTTCAAAGGTTTCCAGGCAAAATTAGATTCTTCCTAAGGACACACAAAATGGTTTATATATTTCTAGTTACCATATAATCTGCTGCTTATTACTCTTTTGTCTTTCTCTCTGCACCACTGCAAACTCACTCTGAATTGAATATTATGTTCAAATACTGTGTTCAAGTATAATTATTTCATCTATACAACACTTGTTTGAAAAATGTGAAATTGTTCCAACATGACTGACTTAATACTGAACAATCACTGCAAACTTCTCACTTGCTTATATGCTATTTTAATCTGTGGGGAAAGAAATTAAACAAAGATAGAAAACTGACCCAGGTGAACCAATATGTAAAACAGGAACACCAACCAGGAAGTCAGCTCCTTCCGTGTTGTCAGCCATACCCACTCAACTTTACTGTCAGTTTTCCAGACTTTCAGGGAACTCTCCCAGCAATTCAGAGTAATTTACAAGGAGCAAACCTGTGGATGTGCAGCTCAAATACACCAGGTGTTTTTTGAAGTAAAGTACATACTTATTATAATATTAATCTTCTTCTTAGCCACTTAACATGAAAAAAATATGCTGCCATTCTTACCACGTTCCTGTTCTTTTAATGTTGGAGTGTTGTACTCCAATTCCACTTCCTCCCAAGCCCTGGGATTTCCGCACAAACTCTGTGTGGAATATTTATTAAGAGTCCCATGGCTTCAAAGTCTCAATATTCTACTTCCAGGAATTTCGAGGAAATATTCATCTTCCCCCAGCATTTCACAAAATACTTACTGTATCCTAACCATCACACCATGCCTAAATAACCTGACTGTTTTGATTCTAGTGTACACAAGGTTGACCGTTCCAATTAAATTCTCCAGCCTGTCTGAGCTCTAGGAAGCAAAGTCCACAAACCTCAAGTTTCATGTGTACCATTTCAGGCCTTTCACGGCTTTGACTGCTTTAACATCTTCTAAAACACCAACATTCTTATTTGACGTGGCCTCATATTACTACAGAGTAATTGGGCAGGGCTCAAGTCCTTTACAAAAGGAGCCACAAACACCAGATCTGAGTCAAAAAACAGTCACTACTTGTATTATTTCAAATACGACTTCAATTTTTACTTGCATGGTCTTTATTCCCCCCAAGCTGATACCTTTAAAACGTTGTTTCTTGCTAAAATATAAATATATATATATATATATATATATATATATATATATCAGACCCTCCTTTGCTACAGGAAAACAAAGCTCAGCAAAGAGTCCTTCAAAATCTAGGCTAGACACACCTTTTGTAAAGTTGCTCTCATTCCACTCCCACTGTTCCAGTAATATGGTGACTGGCCTTACACCCAACCTGATACCTCGGTCTGATCACTGTTCCCTTTGTTTAGAATGATCCCCTTCTCCAAGTTGGCAAGCTTCTACTCAGTGTTACTTTTTTTAAACTGGCACCACACCCTCAAGTTTAATCATTCTCAGTTCCTTGAAGCACTTGTACACCCATTACTCTTATGCAGGACAAGAAGGCAGGAACTGAATAGGGTCATCTCAGAATTCTTATCATCAAGACCATCAAATGCTATCCCTCAGTGTGCAACTTACCTGAAATATATAAACGGGCAACAGGAAAGTAAAGCCCAAAGAGTAAAATTAAGGCAGCCTGAATCAGCCTCCATCTTAGACTCAAATAAGCATTCTTTTCTTATCTTTATTTATTCAAACACCAAACTCTACTGCATTCTATTGTACTCAAAGGTACATGTTACATATACTTGGGTCTGGTCAGCACTTAATTTTCAGGTAACATGGCTACCTCCACAGCCTGAGTAACAGATACAATTAAGAAAAACTATATAGCTGGGCAGTGGTACACACCTTTAATCCCAGCACTTGGGAGGCTGAGGCAAAGGGACTTCTGAGTTCGAGGCCAGCCTGGTCTATAGAATGGTCTACAGCCAGGGCTACACAGAGAAACCCTGTCTTGAAAAAAACACAAACACAAAAACAAAAACAAAAGAAAAACTATATACTCTGTAGAAGCTAAAAGGTTTAAAAAATTAACAGAACTTTCTTCTCCATAACAAAGGTATAGTGTGTGTGTGTGTGTGTGTGTGTGTTCCTTTTCCAAGTGATAAACCAGGGAACCAGTGGGCCTTTCTCAGAGGAGAGGGCTGCCTGTGGACTGCAGATACTGACTCCTCTCATCACATAAGGATCGAAGGATCTGCCAAACACTTATTCCATCCAGTATGGCTTACACGGACTGTCCTAGGCTGCACTGAATGGGAAACTTAAGCATGGTGCTGTACACCTTTAACCTCAGCACTCCAGAAGCAGAAACAGGAGGATCTCTGAGTTCAAGGACAGCCTATTCTACAAGGAAAGTTCCAGGCCAGCAGGAACTATATTTTTAAAGACCCGTCTTTTTTTCGTCTTTTTTTTTTTTTAAGTTAACATGGGTTCAGTGGGATGTTTAAACATTAACCAAAATACTAGTTAAAACTACATGCATAGTAGGCAAATTCCTATAATGCCTTCATTTGTAGTCAGGACCAAGTTCTGTATATCAGCTTCTATTATCTGTTCAAAAAAAAGCCTGAAATTTCCCAGCAACCATAATACATCTGAAATTATACAAGGATTGTCTTTCAAGAATTCTCCAGTCACACTAGAAAATGTCTGCCACGTACTTTTTGTCCATGTTAGCAAGCACCTTGTGCACCTACTGACAAATGGCTACACTGACCTACTTTAAGTAATATCTACCCGATAAAAATATCGCCTTCCTTCTCCAAAACTCAAATACTTACCAACTCTATCACCCTTAACATCTGTCTCCCACAAAGACACAAAGCCTTGTGACTACCCTCAGAACTGCAATACCTTGACCCAGCCTCTTCATTCTAGGCTTGCTTCCTCGAGGAACAGCGTCAGAGAATTACACTAGACCACTGGCTCCACGTAATTTTAAAATGTATTCTTAAAAGCGCCAAATTCAAAAGGCTGGCAGCAATTACAAAAAGCAAAATACACCTTGACAATCTTTTGACCAGCCTAGGAACGGTTGTGGGACGGTGGAAATTTCTAGGGAAGTGTGGGAAAGACTCGGCTATTTATCACACACCGAACTGTTTTTCATTTATTCTCCAAAGTTAAAATTCCAAACAGAGGCAGAGAAGAATTTAGACCTAGCAGTAATCAGGCAATGTACCTGTAAAAACAGAGGTTTACCTGTACTCAAATTCAAGCAGATTATTTAAACCCAGTAACAAGATGGCCTGTTCACAATGTTGTCACTTGCAGGAACAGTTAAAAGTAAGGAATTACAGTTACTTAAGAGCAGTCTCTGAAGACTGTGTCAGGGTAGAAAGAGTCAAGGCGGAAAAAAAAAATGTTACCAAAGAAAATAACCACTGGCTTTGAAACATGAAAAGGCTACGTCCGCTTTGGTTAAACCAGGGAAATTTTCTTCCAGAAATTAGTACTTGAGTCCTGAGTCCAATAATCTCTACAGCTGATAATCACTTCTTGGGCCACGTAATCCGCCCCGCCCCTAACAATATCTGCGTTAAACTGACACTAAGATACTTTAGGGGGGAAAAGGGTGAGCATTAAGCGCGTCCACCGAGTGCCAAGTTCCACGCCGCACAGCGCACCACCCCGCACAGCCACTTCTCCAAAGTTGCCACCGGTTCCTAGCCCCTCGTCCCGGCACGCCAGCTCCTCTCTCGGGGCGCGTGACCGGAGGCGGGGGGTCCGAGAAGCCGGGGCTCACGCTACCGCCCTCCGTACGCCGCCGCCCTGCCGTCAATCAACACTCCCACCACCACCACCACCCCCCCGACCCAGGCCGAGCGGCCGGGACTCCGCGCGGGGGCGCGGCCAGGGGACCGAAGGGACGGCGATCGCTGGGTGTCCAGGAGGGGGACGGACAGACGTCACTCCGAGAACAACTAAGTTGTGCGCGGGTGCGCGCTCGGGGTCCCCCGGGGCGCGACCCCCGGGGGCGTGGGGGTGGGGGTGGGCGCAGGCAGCAGAGCCTCGGCGGGACGTCGCTCGGGCCCGTCGCGCTCACCTCTCGAGCCGCGCCGCCTTCCTCCGCCGCTGCCGCTGCCGCCGCCTCCTCCCGGTGAGTGCAGCGGGGTCTGCCCTGTGGAACCACCATACCAGTCCCGCCCGCTGCTGCAGCGCCTCAGCCGCCGCTCTTTGTTCCCGCTCCTCAGCGGCCCGCCTCGGCCGCCCGGACCCCACGAGCCGCCGCTACGCTCTGCCGCCCTCTCGGACCCCGGCCTCGCCCTCCTCGCCGCGCCGGCCGCCGCCTTCGCCTCCGCGCCGTCGACGCCGCCGCCACCGACGCCGACGCCTCCTCTTCCGCGCCCCCCTCGTTTTCATTGAAAGCAAACAAGCATCATGGCGGCGGCCGCCGTCCCCCTCCCACCCCAGCCAGCGAGCGCCCCGCTCACCGCCGCCTCTCCAACATCCCGGCTCCCCATTGGCTGACGCTGCCGGACGCGACCATCCCGCGTCGGGTGGGGGGGGCGACTCTTCGCAGCGACGCTTTAGCCCCGTCCCCGTTCCCCCGCGTCTCGGAGCGGTGAGCCGGCCCGGCGCGCTCCTGCCCGCCCTCCCATCCTCTCTTCCCGCTCTCTCTGCGCCTGTCCTTCTTTGCGCCTTCTAGCTTCTCTCCCAAAGCTTTTCCTCCGCGGTTCAGCGGCTCTTTTTCTTTCTCGACCACTTTTTAATCTCCACTTTAGCCTTGTTTTGAGGGGTTTTTTTTCCCTCCTCTTGATTCACTTTTCTTTTCCTTGGCCTGTCAATCACTTGGGGACACAGATAAATTCTCAGTCGTTTAACCCTATCCAGTATCTTGCTCTGCCGAGAGACAAAACTTTCAATCTTCAGTAGACAACTAATTGTTCCTGCCCTAACTATGCAGAAAAAAAAATAATTAGTAGGCAGGTTTGTTTTTTTTTATTATGGGGTCCTAATTTAAGTAACGAACTATAGCTGCATTCAAGGGCTAGCATAGTCTACTCAGGACAAACTGTGGTTTCAGGTAAACCGGAAAAGGAATGGGCTGATTAATGATACTTACATCAGGAAAAAGTAGTTGGCTGATATTCTGGGCACAAGGATTAATCAAGCTCCACCTTGTCGAGTCAGCGTCAGAGTGTATGGGCAAGAGTAGCGTCAGAGTGTATGGGCAAGAGTAACACCCAACAGACTTAAAATACACTGGCCAATATAGGCTGACAGGAATTGTATGAAGGAAAATAGCTTCCCCTACCTCCATGGCAGATCAGCCCAGAAGTGAGCGCGAAATGGCTCCCAGGAACCAACAAGAAAAAAATAAATGCATGTCTCTCACGGAAGTCCCTTTTGAGTTCCAGGATGTGGGAATTGCACGGCTCTTGCCTAAGGCAGAAGAGAACTGGGCGAGCAAAGCACTGAGAGACAAAAGCCCTTCCAAGAACCAGATGTTCTGTTCAAGGCAGTTTGTGTTTGCCTGGCCCCAGCATTGCCTTGAGATCATCATTGCCTGTTATTTGCCAGGATAGCCATCTCAATCTAGACTTCTAGCGCCATGAGGCACTGGAAAAGTTAAGGCAGTGGAAACACCCATCGTACATAAGGAAACGACAGGCGCAGACGAACTACCTGAAGATATTCTAAGCCCTGACCTACCCAGGTTGTTCAGTGCCTATTTTATACTAAGGGTACAACCAGGCTGAGGGGCCAGGGTTATAGACATCCTGCTGGGCTGTTCCTATTCCAGTGCTGTGCCCTGGGAGCCTGTGCTCCTGCCTAGAGAAGAGGGTTTCTTTTTTGTAATTCGTCTGATGCCCAGGGGGAGCTGCACTTTTGAGAGTATATGCCTCCAGAAGAGCCTAGTTGTGTAACAAAAACCCTAGCCTCATTAAGCAACAATTCTATTATAATTCAGGGATCAGATGCTTAACTAGACAGCCGGACTGGTCCCACTTGAGGTCTTTCACACCAGTGTCTCACAGAGGTGGAAGAATGTTGGCTCTCTGGCACATTTGTGTCCCTTAATAAAGTTCCTCCATCTATGTCGAGAGTGCTTCCATATGCCTTTGTGGAAGATTGGAGGCCATTCTGGACCACTCTCAGGGCAACTCAGGGATCTGAGAAGGAAGCAGAAGCACTCAAGTCTTGTAAAGCCTCCTTCTTTCTTTGTCTTCCATCCACCAAGCAAGCACAAGCCCAGAGTGTATATAAGAGAGGAGGCAAGTCAGGAAGCAATTGTGTGCACATAGCCTGGTGGGCTTATTCAGCACCATCGAGGTAGACTAGCCCTGCATCCCCAGGAACGCATGGCATTTGTTCAAACTGATTACAGTAACAAAAAATGTAACGAAGACTGCCTGATCAAGCCAATCCTGACGAACTGCCACGGAGCCAGCATGCTCAATTATAGAAAGTCTGCAGTTTTATGAGGGAAAGAAAGACGAACTGTACCAGAGAGCCTAAAATATGGACCCAGGGTAGTTATTCAATTCTGACAAGTTGGCATGTCCTCTGATAGGTGGAGGCTTAGTGTCCAACGGCCATCACTGACAACCTGAGTCCCTTATCCATGTGTACTAAGGACAGTAATATAGAATCTGGTATTATAAACTTACAGGTCTCCATCGATCTTCTTCACATTATTTATTATCTCTAGGTCTAGCATATTAGACTTCATTTGATTCAAAACTCAGTTCAAACAGCTTTAAGGAAAAAGAAAGAAAGGGAATTAGTTCACTCAAATAGCTTTAAAGGCCAGGAAAAGTATACCCTTCAGGTATGGCTTAATCTGGGGACTAAAACATTCCAAGATCTAGTCTCGTCCATGGTGACCATATCTGTCAGAAGCCGTATTAAATCAAAGTAGTTGTCAACTTCTACAGGGTTTAAGACCAGCAAGAAAATGAGAACTTGTCCTGGGCCTGACTTTCATTTCCATTCCTGAACTAAATGCCATCTTCAGGAGAATTTCGTGCCCTGGTCAGGAAGAAATCACATTTCACCCCACACTCCATATAATTGGGCTAGATTCAGAAGAAAAGGAGAGAATAGGCATCGGGGGAGTGGGAGGGGGTGAGGAATGGAGATGATAAGCTTATGCTGATGGGAAAGAGAAACAGAAGCAGAATAGCAGAGGACACAGAAGCCTAAGGTTAATTCTCTCTTGGGTCAGCTACATTCACGGGCCCCTGCTAGCTAGCCTCTTCTCTTCTCAACATGTCTGATTTGTCCTGGTTTCATTCCTAGCAGGTAGAATTGAGAGAAGATGCCTGGACGCCTCATACACCAGAAAACAGGACTTCTGCCCTGAGCTCAACATGCTCCCTCGAAGACTCACCTTAGAGGCTCAACCAGAATGGGGCGAGACAGCAAGGTTGTTTCTACTTTGACCTATGTATCATGGTTTCAAAGAATTAAGGTAATTTTCAATTGCTATACAAAAATTACTAGGGACTTGGAGGGCACCTCAGGTGTGCAGCACTTGCCTATTATACATAAGACTCTGACTTGGATCCTCACTAGAAATAAATAAATAAAGAGAATGGTTAGTTATGAATTTGGGGGGGGTAACTTAAAAAAGCAGAAAAGCATGAAGAAGAAAGTGTGCCTCACCCTGGTTCCCACCCCAACCACACCCCTAAAAGCTGAGCATTTGGATTTTTGGTAAACCTCAAGCTTAATTGTCAGATAAAAATACTTACTCCCGAGATGAGAAGTACTGAGGTGCCCTAACTCCTAAAGGTTTCATGCCCTAAGGCCAAACACATGTGCTGAGAATGTCTTGAAACAAGACGAGTTTGAAAGTTATGCCAATCACATTCCAAATAACATGCCCAGCACATTTTTGTTTCACTACCAGATACCATGTCAGGCTAGTAAGCAGTGGGTGCATCCGGGAGGGGCCGGGTGAGGAGATGATGCCTCGGTGGGTAAGAGCCCTTCCTTGCGCAAGCATGAAGAAACCACCACCTTTCTGACTTCTTCATAAATACAACACACTTATGTGTTTTCAGAAATTTGGGCCCCAGCAACCAGCAGGTGATTTGGTGTCAGCTCTGATGTGTAGGGCAGAGGGGTTGGGGTTCAGTTTGGGCAATGCTGGAAAAGCCCAGAGATTCCTTCCACCTCAAATGTAAGATACCAACGCCTATAAGTGATTAATCACAAATACTCCCCCGGGTGAAGAGCACTTCCCGTTACAGGGATCCTTATTATAAGATATGAGGTGTTAAAGTGATGGTAGGAACCTGAACTCGGAGCCTGTAATGTGTTTCCCGCATAGTATGATGATTAATTTCAATTGTCAACTTGATTGGATCTAGAGTCAATTGAATGGCAGGTCTCTTTGAGGGCATTCCTTTTTACTTGTTTTGAGACAGGGTCTTACTATGTAGTCCTGGATGGCTTGGAATTCACTATGCAGACCAAATTATATATGAGTAAAAAGGTTTATGAGAGGCACCAGTTCATAGTTGCCTTTGTGCCAGAGGCAAGGCGAAGGATGCTTGGTGGTAGGAACATAGAGAGACGAGAGCTACTTAGCTCATGGAGAGTGGTAAGCAGAGAGAGGGACAGGAAGGCACAAGGCTTATAATAGCCTTCTCAGGAGCATGCCTCCAAAGACCTAACTCCCTCCCACTGAGGCCGTACCTCCTAAAGGCCTCCCTATCTCCCAAGAGAACCACAGATTGGTGACCAAGTCTTACACACATGGGCCTTTGGTGAATGTATATGTTCCAAACTATCACACCTGAGATACCGTTGGACGAACCACAAGCCGAAGTAGATATCTCCCCTTTATAACTTATTCAGTCTGTAGCTTTGTGATATTAGCAAAAGAAAAAGAGACTAGAATAGAGTGTTAGTGTTGTAAATTTGACCAACTTTAGCCTCACTCTAGAGATGGGCCTCTAGGCAAGCTGACAGATTATTTAGATTAGATTCAGACCTGACCACTGTGGGTAACACCATTCCTTCCTGGGATCCTGGACTCTATAAATGAAAAGGGGGGGGGGGCGGGGTAGCAGCATACATTCATCTGTTGCTCTCTGCTTCTTAACTACAGATGCACCGTGACCAGCTGGCTCAAGCTCCTGCTACCGTGACTTCCCTACAATGATGGACTGTAACCTGGAGCTGTGAGCTGAACTATTTTCTCAGCAACAAGGGAAACTAAGCACAGGTAACAAGTCCCAGGAAGGTAAGCAGCACCCCTGACTATCACGAGGCATTTTCATTACCTATCCAGTTGTGGGGAAGATCGGTTTTTTTTCTCTTCAAGTTAATACTGTTCTCTTTACTAATTCTTCTTGTGTAAAAATTAACCACTTTAGAATGTATAATTCAGTAGTATTTGGTGCGCTTGCAAGATTGTAAACCCACCTCTCTCCAGCTATAAAGTCTTTTCATCCCATAGCAGAGTACATGGGAGATGTCTTGAATTGCCACTTTAACTCACATACTGCTGTGAAACAACAGACACTAGACTCACCAGAAAATCTTGTTATTGAATACACTATTTCAATGTATAGCTAGGGGATGGAAAGGTGGTTCAGTGGTTAAGAGCCCTTATTGCTCTTCCAGATGACTAGGGTTCATATACAAATCACTACTACCAGACAGAGGGGTTTGTTTTTGTTTTGCTTTTTATCTTTATGTGTGTTCATGTAATGGTGTATCAGATGTATGTGTTTGTGTGTGTGAATGTGAGCGTGAGATTGCCATACCTTGTTCCTGAGGTTGGAAGACACCTCTAGTATTGGGTCTTTCCTTCCACCTTGAATGAGATAGGGTAGGGTATCTTTATTGTTCTCTACTGTGTATGCCGGACTAACTGGCCCATGGGCATCTGGGGATGCTCTTGTCTTCTCCCATCTTGTAGTAGGAACACTTGCATTATAGAAGCACATTACTGCATGGCTTCTGAGGATTCAAACTCAGGTCTTTCTGCGCTCAAGGTAAGTCCTTCACTCACTAAGCCCTCCCCCAACCTTTAAGACAGTGTCTCCTGTATCGAAGACTGGCTGTGGACTTGCTATGTAGCCAAAGATTATCTAGAACTTTACTTTTATCATTTGCTTGTTTTAGACAGGCTTTCATACTGTGGCTGGCCTGAAATTGGTTATGTAGGCTAGGATTAGAGGAATGCACCACCACACCTGACTTATTTTTAATTATGTTCATGAGAGAGAAAAAGAGAGGGGAGTTGTATATATGAATACATATGCCTACAGAGTCCAGAAGAGGACATCAGATCCCCCAGGGCTGCAGTTACAGGTGGTTGTGAGCCACACCTAACATGGGTACTAAGAACTAAACTTGGGTCATCTAGAAGAGCAATTCATGGTCATTACCCTCTTCATTTTATTATTAATTTTAATCACATTTTTATTTATTTTATGGGGGGGTGCCATGTCACATGTGTGGAGATCAGAGGACAACACGAGTGAATTTGTTCTCTTCTTCTACCATGTGGGACCCAGGGATTGAACTTGGGTCCTAAAGCTTGGCAGTAAGCATCTTTACCAATTGATTTATATAGCCTCACAGGCCGGGACCTTGAGCTCCTGATCCTCCTGGGTGCTCAGCTCACAGGCATGCAGCACCACTGGCTTATGTGGTCCCAGGTATCACACTCAGAACTTCATGCCTGCTAAGTGTATTAGCTAATCTTGGTTGTCAACTTGGCTACATCTGGAAGCAACTAAAATCCAAGGAGCTGGGCACCCAGGGGACTTTCTTGATTGGATCATTTGAAAGTGGAAAGACTAACCCTAAAATCTGGATCATTTGAGGTCAAAAGACACACCCTAAATCTAGGCCATACTTTCTTGTGGCTGCTTATATAAAGGGCATGGAAGAATAAAAATTTGTTTTTTTGTTTTTTGTTTTTGTCTGCTTGCCCTCATTCTCTCTGAGAAGGTCATCTAACATGCTGCTAAAGCATTTCTTCTCTGGTAGGAGAACCTACCTACTTCAGGATTCCAAATGAAGACTGAGAGACCAGCTGAGCCACCCAGCTTGTGGAGTAAACAACTACCAGATCTTTGGCCTTTCTGTCAGGAAACAACAATTGTTGGACTGGCTGGACCACGGCTTGTTAGCCACTCTAGTACACACACACACACACACACACACACACACATATATTATACACATATATGTGTGAGAGAGATTGAGATTCAGGAGGACTGGGGATGGCTTGGCAGTTAAGAGTAATTGTTCTTGCAGAGGATCCATGTTTGATTCTCAGCATCCACAGGGACTCACAACTGTCCATAACTCCAATACCAGAGGATCTGTTGCCTTCTTCTGACCTCCTTGGGTACCAGGCACACACATGGTACACAGACATACATTCAAGCGAAACACTCATACATATAACTAAATAAGTCTTTAATATATTCTTCCATTCACTCATTCATTCATTCGTTCATTCATTCTGTTAGTTCCTCTAGAGAGCCCTGACTAATGCACTAAGCATTACTTAATGCATTACACATTTTAAGTGACAGGAGTTTGGTGGTGGTGTGGCTCATTGGTAGACCAATGAGTAATGCATGCCCTTACTCCACTGAGCTACTATATACCCCCTGCCCACAGACACAGAGATTTTTTTTATCAAAAATGTTTGATATCTTCAGCTTTTCTGCTTAAGTTGATACAGTCATATGACTTTTCCTGTTGATTTTGAAATACTGAAACACCTTGTGTAACTGTGGTGGTCCCAGAAAGTGGAGGCATGTCATTCCCTTTGTGCATTCTTAGATTTGATCAGCTAATGTTTTCATGCGTATATTTACATAAGTTAGGAGAGATATAGATTTGTGGTTTTCTTCTTTGTGCTATCTTTATGTGAGAGTACAACTAGCCCATTATATCAGTGAAGTGGCCCCTCTTCTGTTTGAAGGAACAGATCTTATATTTAGCGAAGGACTCCATTTCAGCCTGGGACTCCTTTGTCTTTCTCCATCTGCTTACTTTCCTTACTCTGCCAGTTTTGGTTGCTGTGGTGCAGAGACTTGAAGGAACTTACAGTGGCTTGTGGTTTCAAAGGTTTCAGTACATGGCTACTGGACCCATCACTTTGGGCCCAGGATGAGGCAGACCATGAGCATGTGGAAGAGGAATTCATCCACCTAATGGTGGCTAAGAAGAGAGAAAGAAGAGTAAGGGAACCAGATACATCTTCCTAGGGCACAGCCTACTGACCTACTTCCTGTAACTGGGCCCCACTTCCTGCTTTGTACCACCTCCCAACAATGACATCACTTCGAGGATCCATGAAAGATAAACCCATTGCTTAGCTTAGGCCAGAGTCTATAGGATCAAATTATTTCCCAAAAGCCTACCACCAAACCCCCACGGTAGAAGCCTGTCGGGGGGGACATATCTTCAAACTCTAAACAGTTTTATGTATGTGTCTTATAAGTAACATATAGTTGGGCCACTTTTTTTTAATCCATTGTTCTAATCTTTCTCTTTTCAAGATTTATTTCATTTTTCTAAATTTGTGTGTGTGTGATTAGCCATATGCATGTGAATGCAGATGCCCAGAGACCAGAGACCTTGGATCCCCCTGGAGCTGCCTGACAAGGATGCTGGGAACTGAATCTGGGTCCTCTGTTAGAGCAGCGCACGCTCTTAACCTGCTGAGGCTTCTGTCCAGCCCTAACTACATAGATTTAGCACAACTGTTGAAATGCTGGGGCTAACTCGGTCATTTAAATGTTTGGGTTTTGCGTATTCCTTCTGTTTGCGGTGTGTCTGGCTGCTTTTTGTTTGTTTGTTTTGTTTTGCCTTTCCGTGCCTTCCTATTGGCTGTTTGGCCTTCCATGTGTATCCATAAAGATGCTGCAGTTGTATCCCATTGTAGTTTTCTTGTGCATTATCATACCCATAAACAACGCATCACAACCTACTGCTGTCATTTTGCCCTTGATATCCTTTGGCCCATGGGGTGCTAGAGGTAGAATCCAAGACTTTGTAGGTACTAGATACATGGTCTACCAATGAGCCACACCACCACCAAACTCCTGTCACTTAAAATGTGTAATCTCCTCAAGTCGCTGCTCGACATACATTGAGCACCTTAGACGATCATTTTATCATCCTACTTTAACCATAAAGTATGAGTAAGAGAACTCATGTGGTGAAGAATCTGTTACATTTATGTCAGCTTACCCACCTCATTGTGTTTTCCTCTTAGAAGCATCAGCTATCACTTTCTTCAGTTCTGTAGAGCTTCCTTTCGCCATTCTTCAAAGGCAGGTCTGCCAGTGAGGGGGATCCTGCAGGTGTCCAGGCAGGGGAGTGAACCCACGAAGAGATGACAATGAACACTTGGTGCAGATTGATGTTGTCAACCTGGATCAGACTTCAGGGAGTCTAATGCCAGGCGGTTCATTGTCAGCATAGTTAAAACACAGTGCAATCTGGAAAAAATGTCCAGGCAACAGTCATTCCCATTCCAGGTTTCCAGGCAACAATCATTCCAATTCCAGGTGCTCAATAAAGCTTAAGGTGTGACTACTTAGAAACTCATTTGCAAAGTACACGTGACCAAGACGGCAAGTTCTAAAGGTAAAGGGCCTAGAATCCAGTGTGTTCTCTGACTGAGTGACCTTAGAGGTCAGCAGGCTATAAAGTCCATGGGGCATCCTCTCCTAAAAGATGTTTTCTATTAACTGAGAGCTAGGGAGCAAGACTCTAAGATAAACATTGTAGGGCATTTGGGTGAGGTCTGCCTCTATAACAAAAGCTGGGTGAGGTCAGCCTCCAAAGGGTCACCAGGGCTTTAACAATATCTACTCCCTGCCCTCTGGGTGGAAAAAAACAGATATTTTTATCTCCTCCATTGTGGAGAGGCCCCGATGTGTTTAACATTCCGGATTCTCTAGGGCTCGGTGACCACAAGGATTTTTGTGCCCCAACATGCCAGCAGCAACTTCCTACATTTCCCTTTACTCTCGGGGTGTCCTCTTTGCCTTTAGTTACATAACAACAATTTGACTTGTATAAGGTCTGCGGGGTCTTGGTTCTTCTAGCAACCTGAGGGGTACCACGTCCTCCTACCCATCACTTCAGACGAGAATCCTACCAGTTTCTAATTGTTCTTTCACAGGGAATTGTCCCCTTTCTCTGAACTGCTTTAAAGATTTTTAAGTTGGTTTTGGTTTGAGAGGTTTAATTATGTGTTTTATGGACTTCTTAGGATTTCTGTTTGAGAGTCACTCCTATTCTTAGATCTGTAGACTTACAGCTTTCACCAAGGAAATATCCAGTCATTCGGTGTCTGGTTCAAATCTTGTCCTTACCTTCTAGAAATTTTATGACATCAGTTCTTTTTTTTATACAGCTTCTCCTTATCTTCAGAGTTATCTTCCAAGGCTTACAGCACTGATGCTTAAAACTACAGTTTATACACTGCTTACTCTCCTATACATGCATTCCTATGATAAAGCTTAATTTATAAATAAATTAAATCGTTCATTAGGCACAATGAGACAAATAAAAGAACTAACAGCAAAATTGGACGATTATAACAATATTGTACAATACAAGTTTATATATTGGAGCCATTATTAATTAATGTAATGGTCAGCTGAACATAACCCTGCAATACCACAACAGTTCATCTGATGTCTGCTAAGTGACTAATGGACAGGGAGTATATGACAAAGGGATGCTTTGTATCCTGTGGATGTTGGGCTAGACCAAGGGCATGGAGTTCATTTTGCAACTTGGAATGGCATACAGTTTAAAAGTTAAAAACTGGGTTGTTTTGTTTTGTTTTGTTTTGTTTTGTTTTGTTTTGTTTTGTTTGAGAAAGGGTTTTCTGGAACTCGATCTATATACCAAGCTGTCCTTGACCTCATGAAGATCAGCCTGCCTCTGCTTCTCAAGTACTAGGACTAAAGGTATGTGCCACTACACCTGGCTATGAACTCTTTCTTTCTTTCTTTCTTTCTTTCTTTCTTTCTTTCTTTCTTTCTTTCTTTTTTAAAGATTTATTTATTTATTATATGTAAGCACACTGTAGCTGTCTTCAGACCCTCCAGAAGAGTGTTACGGGTGGTTGTGAGCCACCATGTGGTTGCTGGGATTTGAACTAAGGACCTTTGGAAGAGCAGTCGGTGCTCTTACACGATGAGCCATCTCTCCAGCCCGAACTATTTCTTTAAGATGTTTTCTCCCAAACGTTTTCACACTGCCCTTAACCATGGCTAACTGAAACCATGGACAGTGAGCTCACAGGGAGAAATGACATTGTACTGCAAGTCTCAGCTTAGTTTCCTTTTTCAGTCTGTTTTTTCTGTTATTCAGCCTGATCAACTTCCTTCAGTCTGTCTTCATGTTGAAAGACTCCTCTGTCACACCATATGAGAACAACTGAAATCAGATAAGCATCGGTGTGCATGTGTGACTAAGTCTGTCTGGTTAAGATTTGAAGTTGTAACTCTTGCATTTTCCAGTTTTATAAGTATCCCACCCCCCTTTCTGAGCTCCTTTTCCTTTGTTGAGATGTTTCTTTTTTAAAATGTTTCAACAGAATGTGTAAGTGATCACTGATGCACTTTTATGATGGGAACTTTAAAATACTTCCCATACCATCCCGACATATTAGTTGATTCATGTTAGTACTGGCATAGGTTGTCATCTCTAATGCAATTTGTGGGTTTCCTGGTTCTGGGTGTGATGAGTGATTCTCTGCTTCACCCTTCCTATTTTGGTTATTGGACGAGAGGACCTTTAATCCTCCTTAAATGTCTTATTTCAGCGTGCACTCTCCCAGCATGCACTTCTCCCTGCCTTTGTGGGCTTTAGCTCTGACAGCAGCTTGGGTTTTGAGCTCTTGCAGTACCATCCTGGGCTGCTTTGTTTTCCTGATGCACCTCCTGTGCCCCTTCCCCCTTCTGTCCCTGCTCTCGTCACTTTGTGACAGCAGAAGGCACGAGTCTCTTCAGCATTGTCTAGGTGGCCTTTGGGAGAGAAAGGGAAGAAGCCATAGTCTCTTTACACCACTGTGAAGACACTGGGCTTTGCTGACGTCACTGCCTTAGGTCTATTGGGTGTAGAGTAGGGTCTGGGACCTGCCGAGCTACCGCTGCTGCTGAGGACAGTGGCCTCAGATAGTGCCATAGCGAGGCCTCAGCTGGGGAACAGTGCCATGTCCTTCCACAGCTTGGTGCTGGGAACCTGACTCGGGATGATGGGAGAACGAAGAGAGGACATGGACACACAGACACAGGTACAGAAGAGTTGGGGTTGAGTGGGCTGTGCTGGTGGAGGGACAACAGCATGGACGCTCAGCATATTTATTACATACGGCTGAGCAGGGAGCAGGGTTAGTGTATACAGTAAGCAAGGAGGCAAAGTTATACATCAGATGAACAAGTGGGCATTTGAACAAGGGGGTAGGGCTATTGCATACAGCTGAAGAAGGAGGCAGGGTTAGCTAATCTCTGTAGGAGCAATCTCTGCAACAGAGCAGGCTTCAGCCAGTAAACATGTGAAAGAAGAAGGCTACCCTGGCCATTTCCTACACTCATCAACAGCATTCGCACTCGGACCAGAGAAAGGCTTTGCCGTGAGTCTAGACATTGGGGCACTTGGCATGACTGTGTCATGTCAAAATATACATTCAATCGCTCCCAGCAGAACAGCTGGCGCAGTGAGTGATTTCACCCTTCTGCTAATGCAGGCTGATTGTCTAGTACTGGCTGCAGGGCAGCATGTGCATTTTGAAGGGGTGTGTGTGTGTGTGTGTGTGTGTGTGTGCGTGTGTGTGTATGATGTTTGTGCATGGCTATGTGTGCACAGAGGTCAGAGGGGGATGTCAGATGTCCTTCAATCACTCTCAACCTTAACCCATTGAGACAGGGCCTGTCATTGAACTAGAAGCTAGGCTGGCAGCCAGCAAGCCCTGCTGATCCTTATGCCACGTCTCTGCCCCTAAAGTGCTGGTATTTTAGGTTCTTGGATGGCCATACCCAGCTTTTTACATGGGTGCTGGGGATTCAAACCCAGATCTTCATGCTGACCCACTGAGACATCTCCCTGGACCCAATATATTGAAGTTTAAATCTGTTTTTTTTTTTTTTCCCCCAGCTTTGCTTATATGGTTTGGAGTCAAAGACAAATGTGACTCAAGTGTCCCCTTTCCATTCTCTCTATTTGGGGAAGGATTACTCCTTTTTCTTAATTTTTTTTCCCATGGGGTTTTTAAGAACAACTGAAATCAGGTCAATAAGTCAATATCCCATCTTAAACAGAATTTGCAGAATCCTCTGTGCAGATCTGCAGATGACAGCCAGGCCTGTTATGAGAACCAGTGCTCGACACAGAAGCTCGCACCCAGCCCTTTCTCCTGTGAATCTGTGCTCATGGCCCGCTCCTTGCCCTGCCGTGCTGCTTGCTACCATTTCTGGCTTTTCTCCTCCTTTAAAAGTCAGACTAGGAATCTAAGTTTTGTTTCTTTTATTCGTTATTTTTATTGGAATTTTAGAGTACCCTTTATTAAGGTCACATTTGGTTTGTATTTCATTAGTTTCATTTCATTTTTATGAAATTTTCCTCCTACTCTCTTGGTAACTATGTCTTCCTCGGTTTCTTTCTACAAATGAAGGAAGACTCATTTCTCTTGTTTTCAATTGTCTTCATTTTATAAAACTTCACAAGACTATTTTTCCCCTAGGTGTTTTGTTTTTTGTTTTGGTGTACTCAAGAACTTTGAATATCCAAAATTCTAATTGGCATTACTTCCAGAATTACTGGTTCACTTTTGTTTCTTTTTTAGAAAGTAGTTATTTATGCCAAGCATGGTGATCTACACCTTTTGTTCCAGCCCTGACTCAGGCAGAGGTAGGTGGATCTCTGCAAGTTTAGAGCCAGCCTGATCTACAGAGTGAGTTCCAGGACAGCTAGGGCTACATAGAGAAACCCTGTCTCCAACAAAGAAAAAGGAGATAGGGTGGGAAGGGGAGGGGAGGAGGGGAAAGGAGGAGAAAAGACACAGAAAGACACAAAAACAGACAGACAGAAGTTATTTGTGAGATTTGGACTTCTGACTGGTGTTAGAATAATGCATAAGTTCCAAGAGGGTAAGGATAAAGCAGAGTGGGGCTAAGTTTTGTAATAATTTCTCACTTACTGCCTCATAGTAAGGAAGTAGTAGAACTCCTACATTTTTTAATTCCCTTAGATGTCCCTATGGCTGAGTAAAGTGATTTTGGTAAATGCCTCATGCATATTTGAAGAGATGATGGTCTCAGGGGACTCACTGTGTTATATAGACAGTAAAGCAAAGAACTTTCATTGAAGTTTTGAAACAAGGACTTGTGTTTAATGGTTGGGTCCTGCTCTCCCACTATCTGGGTTTTGGAAAGTCTTTTTGTAGGGGTCTACTCTGCACATCATGGAATGCTTAGCATCCTTGGCCTCTAACCTACTAGATGCCAGTAACATCTCTTGCCAGTTCTTTCTTCCAGAAGCATCTTCAGGTGTTGCCCATAGCCAGGTACAGAATCATCCCAACTTGGGAACCAGTCTGCTCTAAGGTTTTATATCTATGAATTGCATTTCATCCACATTACAAATATGTATCATACATCATGATTTTGCAAATAACAGTTTATAAACAGAAGAAAATTTCATAAATAGAAGTCCAAGGAAGTTAAATGTCATTTAAGTATCCTTTGTAGTTATGAACAGAACCAAAAACCAAACAAACAAACAAAAAAATCAAACCCAGGGAGCTGGGGGAGTGGGTAAGTAGACTTGTGCAAGCATGGGGACCTGAGTCCGAATCCCAAGGATACACATAAATAGCCTGGCATGACTGAAGACATGTCTGTAACTCTAGAGCTGAAGGAGGGAGAGACAGGAGGATTGCCAAGGCCTGCTCCCTGTCAACCTGTCTCCAGTGAGAGAGACCTTGTCTGGGGGAATATGGCAGAATGTGATAGAACAGGCCACTCGGTGTCCTCTTCTGGTCTTCAATGTACCCACAACACACACATACACACACACACACACACACACACACACACACACACACACACACACAGGTAAACACACAGAGAAAGAACCCAGAATCAACTTACATGCCATTCTGTACATAGTGAACAAGAATACAAAGAAATATGGAACGGATCAACTGCTTAACTTATTTGCAGGAGAGAGAAAATAAGGTGCAGACGTCTTTTTTGCTAAACAAAACACTCAGCATCACTTCTTATCTCCCTGTGAATTCTAATTAGCTTTCCTTGACATTTATTTCCCGCTTCTGGAACTGTCCCCATGACTGTGAAGGTCATAACTTTGAGTCTCCTTTTCTTGGCCCACCTTTTTCAGGAAGCTGGTTTTCCTCGAGTGTCCATGGCTGGCTCTCTTCCTCCTGTTCTTATTTACATGGAAGAAAGAAGCAGGATGTTGGGATAGGACTTGTTGGCTGACAGTTGTCATCACAGGACAGAGAGGGATTACAGATTGCAGACACCTTTCTCCCAGGCTGACACTGTTGGGCGTTGCCGGGACGCTGGGAAGGATACCAGAATCCACCAGGGTTAGATGGCCTTGAGTACCCAAGAGTACTGCCCTAGCTCTATCTGCCCACTCCCCATACTATGGGGTACTTTAACTGCTGGCATCCCCTTCCCTTTGTTAGGGGATCCTAGGACCTTTATGCCCGGGCTTTCATTTTCTGAGGTTTTGAGGAAAACAGCAGAAAAACCAATGCACACAGCTGAGTGAGTTGATACCTGAGAGTTTGTCTCTAACTTCCAGATATTTCTCTTCTTTCTTGCCCATGCTTGTAAATTCATGTGTGTGCAAAAGTCATCCCTCCATAGAGCAGGGGACAGGTTACATGCCTCTCAAGGTACCCAACCCCAAGAATGCTCAAGCCTCTTAATAAAACAGCACCTAGCTTTACATGGGTGTATGCATTTACTCATGGCATATCCTCCCATAGATTTCAAGTTATCTCTAGACTGTTTACAATATCCAACACACTGTAGTTGCTGTGTAACTGATTGTGTGGTACGTTATTTAGAGAATAATGACCAAAAAAATAAGGCCTGGAGTATTATTCAGAGTCCATCTCTGGTCCCAGTCACTCCCTGTCCTGATGGCGTCTCCCAGTCTCCATCTATAACGAGTACATGTTTGCTTAGGAAGGCAAAAATTCACATGCATGTGAATGGTTCTAACAGCCTCACCACCCGTTCACAAAGGCTGCCTGCATGGTCTTACTGATCAGCCAGATTTATAGACCATTGGCACAGACAACAGAGCTGGGATTCAGTTCTCCTCAGCATCTCAGATGTGGGATTTTTTTTAGAGATGTCATCTGCACTGTTTGAGTCTTGCCTTCCCCATTAATAAGATGAAGGTGAGAATCTCTTCTGCAGGAGTGTTAGGAATATTTGAAGAGATGGCTCTTGATCCAAGAAGGGGAAATGGCCCTTTAGGAAGGTGTTGTAACTCCCATGAATGCCACCAGGTGGCGCCATTAGCATCTTTGACTAAGCACCACAAGGCAGCTGCCGCTTCTGCTTCATTTCAGTTTTGTTTTAAAATGATGGCTCCCTCAGGAAGACAGAATCTCCGTCTTTGGTGTCAAAGCCATGCACACTTTAAAGATTATCAAATGATAACCGAGAGTTTTCAGGGCACAGCCTGACACTTTGATACATGTTTGCAATGGGGAATGACTAAAGCAAGGTAATTATGAAATCTATCACCTCACATGCTTATGATTTTTTTTAAACTGAAGACATTTAAAAGCTGCTCCCTTAGCAATTTTGAAATTTGTGATGCATTATTATTTATCCTTGTCATGATTTTATGCAACAGAGCATGCATATTTTATCAAGTGATGCTACCCCATGCTATAACAAACTTCTCTTTATGCATTGCTTGTCTCAGTGACAGAATACTAACATGCTACATCTATGCCTGTACCTCCTCCCAGATGCCAGCCTTTGTGTATTCCTGGTTCCTCTGCAACACTGCCACTGGGTGTCCTTAGGCTTCTAAACGAAGTTCTAAAGGCCTACATGGAACTCAAATAGTTACACACACACACACACACACACACACACACACACACACACACCCCTGTTTCCTTCCCTCTCCTCTGTCCTCTGTCTTAGATGTTGTTCTTCCACCCACTCACAACAGCCAGAACCCTGTTAAACTGTCCACCAAAACAGGGCTTTTCAAGCTTATGCGCAGACCACTGCAAGTACTTGCACATTCTGAACATGTGTTGTAGATAACAGGAATGAGGTCGTGGGGGGGCAGGGGTCTCAGGGAAAGGGACTGAGGTGATGGGAGACACTTGGAGTTCGAGATAGGCTATGTTTTGTACTGGTGCTCTTGGTGATATAAAAACTCTTGGGTTTGTGTGCTCTGTCTGGGTTCTTCCATGAAGTTACCAGAGCCTGTGGCATGTCACCCACTGGCACCTCACACTTACCATCCCCAAAGGAGCTCACGGCCTTCTCCCTGCTGCCCCATCTGCTGCTGAGGTTCCATCAGTGGACTGCACGCTGTATCAGACGTGTTCAGTCGGCTTTGTAAATTAAGGCCATTTCAAAACATCAAAAGGTCAGACATTCCTGCGACTGGTCCCCTCCACTAGAGCCCTAGGCTCTCCCCTTTCTTGTCCTCCCACGTACTGTTGATGCTGCTCCCCAAACACATCCACTTCTCCTCATGATCACTCAGCTGAAGTGATGTCCCGGGACCCACTCTTGACTCCTTCTCACTCTGCCCCTTGAAGTCAGAGGGGTGCTCTCCCAGGTTAGCCACATTACGACATGCTTTCATGTCTAGTGGTGGCTTCCTTTTGCTTTGAGGCCACAACTTAAATTTGTCACCAGCTCCTCAGCACATGAGATGTGGGGCAGCCTCTCCTGTTCCTTCCTGGGCCATTTGCCATGCCCTAGACACCAGCCTCCTAGTTTTTCTCCTCCATCCCAGCCAGCCCAGCCCTCTTCAGTTGCAGAATTTTCTGAGTGTATTGGATCACACTTACTCTGTACCCAAGGCAGGGGTTGTCTATTCTAAGAAATATTGAAGTCTACATTAAGATTTAGACCAATCTTAGATTTAAAATATTCAAACATTTTGCCTGTACCCAACATATACAGATTATTTTCTTGTCCCTGTTACCTAAACAATATAATACAATAATTGTTTATGGGGCCAGCAAGATGGCACAGCAGGTAAGAGTGCTTGTTGGCAGAACTGATGATTGGAGTTCAATCCCCCGGACCCACATGATAGAACCAACTCTCACAGGTTGTCCTCTGACCCCCAAACACATGCTATGACACATGTATAACCACTCATACACATCTATATGTATATACATATATATACTCTCATACACAAATAATTGAATGTAATTTTTTAAAACTTAAAAATGTATAAAACATTGTGTCAGATATAAGTCATATAGAGATCATTTAAAGGATATAGGGGCATGTATACAGAAACATTACACTTATCAGATTTGAGCATCTGAAGATTTGTGGGACAGGATCTAATACATAGTGCAAAATGGACCAAGAGAAGCCAATGGGAACTCAAACCCAAGGAGAGAGGCGCTCAGATTGCAGTAGGAGCCAGGCTGTGGGCTCAGGGGTCGGTCAGAGCCTGTACATTCTTGGAGGAGGGTCTTGTTTGGAATTCTAGAGTTTATCCTCTAGGACATCAATGGCCAAGTGTGTTTCCATCATTACAGATGTCAGCATTGTGATGGTGACTCTGATCATCCCCCAGGCTAGCTGCCTCTCTCCTAGGACCAGAAGTTCCATGCAACAAGGTCAGCAGATGCCATTTTCTTCAGAATGGCTGGAGCCATATCCTGGAATTCATCCTTGTGTTGAGTGACTGGCCAATGTGTTCCAGGCTTCAGAGACATTCCATGTCCCTCTGGCTGGAATGCTCAGGAAGAGCTTCCTGGAGGGCCTTCCTGAGATACAATTAGAGAAGGGACAGGCTTTGTGTAAGAATAGACTACCTCAGGCAGAGTCGAGTGTGAGAGGTGAGACTGAAGAGTGCTTAAAGGAGACAGGAGAGCCTGGCCTGTCTAAAGGGAGGCCATGGGAATAGTTACTAGGTATCAGACATGTCAACATAGAAGGCCTTAAATGCCAGGGGGGAGGAGGCTGGACCCAAGAAACCTCAGAGGCCTCTGAGCAGAGTCTCAGTACTGCTGGACCACCTACATTCTGGTTCTGATGCCCTGATCCTGACCCTGTGTTCTGGGCCAGCTGCAGCCTGGCTTGTGCTGGGACCCACCCAGGACTGAGCTCACCCCAGCTTCTGCCTTGATCCCTTTTGTGTTGCTGTAACAGAATACCAAGGATTAAATCATTTGTTGTGAACAGAGTTTTTATGGATAATGGTTCTGAAGGCTGTGACGTAGAAGAGACGTACATCTAGTGAAGGCCTATCAGTCTCTATATGGAAGTCAAACTTTTATGACCTTAACCATAAAGACCCCACATCTCAACACTGTTACATAGGAGTCAAAAAATTTTGTGTTTTTTAAACATTTATTTGTGTCTGTCTACACACACACACACACACACACACACCTGTACTCACATGTTCACATGCGTATTGATGTCAGAGGACAACTTGCAGAGGCCAGATCTCTCCTTCTACCGTGTAGATTCTGGGAATCAAACTTGGCTAAGCAGAGTTGACCTTTCCCAGCTGAGCTATCGTGTGGACCTGGAAGGTGACGTCTCTAACACATGAACTTTAGGGGATACTTTAAAGCCGCAGCAGCTTCTCTGTACTGACCTCAGTAACCTTCCTGGGCTCTCTACCATCCTGTTTCCTGTGTCAGTAACAGTCCCCCGCATGAGCTGATCAGGCCCCCTGCCACCTGTCCAGAGTCACTGCACAAGGACCCTTGTTCCTCCTAGTCTGCTCCCACTTGCCTGGTCCTACTGATGCTTCAACCATACTCTGAACTCCAGCTTTTTTTTTTTTTTTTTTTTTTTTTTTTTTGACACAGGGGTGGGCGGTTTTTTTTTGGGGGAGTTTTTAGCAAACAAAAGACCCCCCGCGGGGGTG
>JADRCD010227873.1:0-10515 GCA_019843815.1 Montemys delectorum
ATCTCTTCAGCCTCTCACACTGTAATTACTAATCATGTGGTAGACACCAAGCTTCATTTCATTCATTCATTCATTCATTCAATGTATTGCATTGCTGCACAAGTTTGTATAGACCACAAGTATGCAGGCGCCCACAGATGCCAGAGGAGGGCATTGGATCCCTGGGGCTAGAACTGAGTGCTGCCTGTGATATACATGCTGGGAACTGAACCTGGATTCTCTGTGAGAGTGGTAAGCACTCTTAATCCCTGAGTCGACTCTTTAGTTCTGCACCAGCATTTCTGTTAGGTTCTGGAAACAGAGAAAGCCAACAGCAAGACATAAGACAGCAAATCATGTCAACACAATGTGGAAAAAAATTTCATAAGGGGGAGAAAAGTATCTAGGTTTGTCAATTGCAAGGAAAAGCCTTCAAGGACTCTATGGTAAAGAAAACAACACGTCATCTGGATCCTTAAAAAAAAAAAAGTAGGGCTTGGAGAAGAGTCCACATACCCTTGGGGGAAACAGGAGAAAAGGGGAAAGTAGCTGAGGAGTGTAGTCAAATGGAGGAGGCACTCCAGACACAAGGATAAGCAAATGCAAATGTAACAAAACATGGCCAAGTACAATGTGCTAGGAATACTTGGCAGCTCCATAAGGAGATCAGAGGTGTAGGAGAAACGCCAGAGGGGATGATAGTAGGTGAGCCAAGGATACAGGCTGAGTCCCTGAAATAAGGGGCAGTGCAAACGGGCTGGAAACCTTGCCCATTCCTCACAGTGGGGGCACTGGAGGAGCCTAGGCATGCAGAACTTTAGAGTCTGTGTTTTGAAATATTAATCTGAAGGGCATGTGGAAATGTGCAAGGCAGATGGAAGGCCCCACTGAAAGCAGAGAAACTGTTCATTTGTCAAGCGGTTTCTAAGCCCCAACTCCACAGGCCCTCTGCGAAGCGGTAAAGACACCCAGGGCAGTGAGTGAGCTTGCAGACACAGGAGTGCTCAAGGAGCCAGAGGAAAGAGACACACAAGCAGGTGTGTTAGCTGTGTTCCGCACAGTGTGAGAAGGGAAGGAGGGTGACCACAGCGGGCACTGGACATGGTGCTTAGCTCTCCTGGAATAGGATCCAAACATCTGCAGAGAGAAGTGAACGTTGGTTAGTGAAAGTCAAAACCAGCTTCCGACACAGGGTCAAGAGTTGCAAACGGCATTTCTAGCTGTCTATGGTACCTACAAACTAAGAGAAACACGATAAAACTTTGTGTATGTAAGGCTCAAAGGACAAGAGTAGATAGTGAAAAATCCATCCCTGATGAGGACAGAAAGATCTGGGGAGTCACATGATCAGACTTGGTTGGATGCAGTACCAATCAATCACCTAAGTCGGAAGAATTGAGAGGAGGCGTTAGAGAGTGGAAAGCAAGTTAGCAAGCTGTGAGCGTTCTTGTTCCGTTCTCATCCACCACATATCCTGGTCCACTCTCTTTTACCACCCCGGGATCACTGTTGCGTGTTCAGTATCCACTGAACACGTGGTCAGGCTTCCAGTTGGATTCAAACTAGGAAACTGTGTGGGAAGGGCGATGTGGCCGTGTGTTTTCTTACTTGGCTTCCGCTTCTCTGCCTGCAGTGTTATCGCAGCTTTGTTCACACTCACACTGGGCAGTCTTAGCATTCCAGGGCTCCTGTGCACTTCCTTCTCCCGAGCTGTCCCTTTCCTGCACTGTCCTGGATCTCTCAGAACCACTGCATGCACTTCCCAATCTAGGAACCGAACCAGCAAGAGAAACCAGCAAGCTACAGGGAGGGCATGACACTAGCTCCTTACATCATGCTCTTAGTTAATAGTCCCTTTATTAAATTCTCAAGTCATCCTCTAAGCCACTCCAAACCGTTTGGTGCCAGGATCCTGACTAATGTAATTACTAAACACCACCCTCGATTAAATTCCATTTCTTCACATGTTTTGAACCTTTAGAGGTATAAGCTGCCAATCTTCCTAAAAGAATGACCAAATCTCAGATGGTTCCTAACAACACTCTTGTTTAGCTTTTCAAAATTGCAAACTGATGGGCTCAGACGAGATCAGAATTCAAAGATGAAATAATGGCAAAATTCTTGCTACTAACACCTTTACAACTTCGTTGGAGGGAGATACGCTTGTAAATATAAAGCTAACAAAAAGACCCACTGGACTGACTGATCTTTTGGCCTCTCTCCTGAGATTGGAATGTAAGCTAATAGTTCAGACTCGATAAAAATCCACTGTTTCTAACGCTGGATTCCACAGGGAGGGAGTGTGGCGATGCCTTGCATTTGGCTATCATTTCTGATCATAGTCCAGGGGTGGCTTCCTGGGATCCATCTTTTTTTTCAGAGAATGGGTAACGATATGGGATGAGAAGCCACCTCTAAAAGCATCACCGCAGGCACACGCAGTTCCAGGCCAGTTATTTTTTATTGGCACAATTTCTTAAGGCAGATCACAACGTATCAAGAAACAGTAACTGAAAGACGTTCCTTACCGAATTGGGTGCTATTTTGGTAGAGAAGGACTATTCATATATCTGTATTTCTTTTAGCCAAATCAAGCATTTCTTAGTCCCAGGATACTTCTGAGTGTGGAAGGAGTATTTCTATACCTGCCCCACACCTGGGTCTGAGGACTGCCTGCATGCTCCAAGCATGCTCTGGGATTAATTTCCATACCAACCAGTGCAAGAGTGTTTCCACCCCATCTATCCAGTCAGGGAAAGACACTAATAGAATAGACATATGGGAGGGGGAGCCAGAGACAGGCTGGATAACTGTAGTCAGTTATTACAGAGCGGCTTACTCTCTATAGTATCGCTCTGTGACAAGAGAATGGCTCATCCATATATCTTATCACATTATCTTGCCAGCATCCTTTGGAAAGAAAAGAACTTCGAACTTTGCAGACTTGGAAACGAAGGTACGGGGTGACAGAATGGTGGCCTATGTACAGGGCGAGGAGCCGCTAACATCAGAAGAGGGTTTCAGCAGATTGCCTCTAAAATCTACATTTCCTGACAATTCTGGTTTAACTCTTATCTTTATGTTTTTATTAACTAAAACATGGTAGAGAAAAAGTTACCAAAAAGGAAAAATAAAAAGCACAAAGAACAAGAAACAGGAAAGCAAGTATATATGTTGAACTTGAGGTTTTGTTTTGTTTTGTTTTGTTTTTAAATCTCACCTATTTTTTTTTCTACGTGAAAAAGCAATTTCAGCTTTAGAATAACAGAAATTTAGTCCACTGGTGTGAGACATACTTGTGACTCAAGGAACTAATAATGTGGTATCCAGCAAGCCACGATTGACAGGCAAAGGGCGGGAAGCACAGGAAGGTGTGTCCTGATGGAAACAGCTTGCTATTTTAACCTGTCTGGAAGATGCTGCCTTTGGCCTCAGCATCTGCAGACAGAGAAAACTATGAACTGACCCCAACGAGGGACAAAAATGCATCTCAGGAGACAGAGACCAAAGGGCTTGGTAAACACCGCCAAAAGGCTGATGCTGCAGTTCCACAGATCATGAGATTTTTCTCATTACATCACTCCATGTGAGAAGCTAAAAAAAAAAAAAAAAAAAAAAAAAAAAAAAAAGACACTGGTGGACAATGAATGCAGAAATGCCAGAATTAATTTATGTCCTTGATAGCCTTCCAAAGTTAAGCCAATTATTTCAAGTCAACAGCCAGTGACATGCTAGTGCCAGGTGCTTTCTGAACCCAGAGCCTGGGTGCACAGAATCCAATTGTGCCTTGGAATTTTGTTGATCTGCCCCATTTACTCACCATGACGTCCTATGTTCAGAATCTTTTTTGCAGAATAAAATATTGGCTTAGGTCTGAGGAAACTCTTGGCCCTTCTCCTGAGGACCACCCTGTGGTTTGTAATTCCTGTTTGCCTGGGTAACACAGGCCATATACCTAATATGTAATATAGGCAACACCTACTATGTAATTAGGCAATGCAGTATACATAATCCGTTCCCATCCCACAGAAGCCCAGATCTGAAGCCAGGCTTAAGACGACCAGCTGGTAGCTTGTGGTGAACATTGGTTTGCTAATAGCACTTTTCCTGCTGGCGGCAGGCAAGGGCCTTCTCATGACTTCCAATGCTCCTGTTTATATCAGTACTTAATGCCAAACTTGTAGGAGTATTGTGAGGAGACATTAACAAATGCCCATTCACCTTGACAAGCATGGACGGTACATACAAAAATGAAGTATTCTATACACAAGTGAATGAACCCATGAGTTTGCACTAGGAGTGTGGGCCAAGGGCTATTTACAGAACCACATGTCACTCAGAGGTAGCTGTATCACTAAGAAGCTAACCCCAGCAGAGGTGAGCACTCATTGAAGCTGAATCCCTAAGAGCTTCCTGCACAATTTATAGGCAGCTTGGACAGCGAGAGCTTTATATAATAGCTACTGCTCACAGAGCCTGAGGGAAGGACCTTGTGAATCTTGTAGCTTCTGGGGGCTTCCTAAGCCTTGTAAGTTTCATTTACTTCCTGGGCCTTGTTTATTACACTTATCTCCCCAGTCTTATGAGCTCTCCTCCTCTCTTCAGGAAGGAATGTGTCCTTGTAGAGGAAAGAGCTACAGAATAGTAATAGATTAAGTATGATAATCCTTAGATAGCTTTAGTCTTCTAATGTTCTTCTAATGTCCATCTCCATGTGGGACAGAGCTACTTGTCATACAAGCCTCTCCCTTCACAGTCAGAGAGAGTGCACACGGGGTGGGGGAGAGGGAGAGCCAAAACTGGTTACACTGGGGCTTCGACAGGGTATCATCAGACGTCTGCAATTAAATGGCTTCTAGAAGTACATGGTAAGGGTCTTTCTGGATAGAGTGGATAAATAATTGGAAATTAATTTATTGGATAATTAATTGGAAACAGTGAACTTTGGGAGCATATTTAAGAAGGGACAACACTGAGTATATTATAAAAAACAATTTGGAAAGCGCACTTAAATATAATGAAGCCTGAATTTAAACTAATCTTCCTCAGCTTATTAAAATCACGTGTCAGCTATCCCTTAACAAACTCAGAAGGCAACTTCATGAAATAAAACATTTAAGTGACAGAAGCGATTTAAAACACTAGCAGTAAATCTCTACCATGCGCCAACCTCAGGCTGATCTACGCCATTTTACAAGGTGCGAAAGCAGATTCTAGATGAGACTTCAAACAATAAGTAATGCATTTAAAGGATTCTGAATGTGCTTGCAAAAAAAAAGAAAAAAAGATCTGTGTTTCCTTGCTGCTTTTGGTGCATTGCTAGGAGCACAGGTAATCTTTTTATTATACCCCTGCCTCATGCAGTCTTTAACAGGCTGCTCTCCATTTATCTGCCATAAACACAAGCGTTCCCCATGCACTGAAGTGATAAACTAGCTGTTACACAGAGCTGGCTTACTAGGCAGTGTTCCGATATAGCTAACACGGTGATTTTTCTGTGGCTTAAGATATTTTCAAGAGCAATTCAGCTGCATGCTCATCTTCAACATAAAATTCCTTTCACCAGCTATAAGAAAAAAAAAATAATGAAAGAGACAATGGCTTCTGTGGAAGTCTTCATACAGAACTCACAGGGCAAGGGTGTATCCCTCTTCCCAGCATGCTTTATGAGGTTGCCCCAACCTGGCTGCACTAAGTCCAGAAATGTATGTTTCTATGCGCACAATTGCTGATATTGGAAGAGTCCCAAGAGTGTTCAAGACAAGAATGTATCAAAGCATTAAGATGAACAACCAATTTTCCCTGGCAGAGCACTCAGATACATGAAGCTCCCCTCCCCCTGTATTAGCCCAGGTCCCTCCCAAGTCCAAACTGCTGTTTCTAGACACTCAATCTTGTAACCCAGTCATCATCCTCAACCTGCGGGCCATACCCCTTTGGTATGGAGCAATCCTTACACAGGAGTCACACAACAGATATCCTGCATAATAGATAGTTATATTGCAATTCATAACAGTAGCAAAATTACAGTTATGAAGTAGCAACGGAAATAATTTTATGGTTGGGGACCACCACAACATAAGGAATTTTGTTAAAGAGTTATAGCGTTAGGAAAGTTAAGAACTATTGTCCTAGAAGCACCCCTCCACACACACACACACACACACACACACACACACACACACAGACCCCCTTCTCAATATAAATCAACAACTGCATCTTGAACAATCTAAGTAAAGCAACACGCAGGAGGTCAAAGGGGCAAAACTGATCTTAGAGCATAGAATCCCAGGATGGAAGACCGGGAAGCGCAATACCTACACTACTGCAGTGGGACTTTCTCAGACCTGCCAGCGGTATAAATAATGACATAAAAGGTTCTTAATATTTTAAGCTTAGACCTTTTAGCTAGGACAGTCTCCCAGCTAGCCTACACTTACCCTGATTAATCCTGGCACTACTTGCCGCCGTGTGGCTAGCTCTGCTCTACTCTGGCCCATCCACTGGCAAAAATCTCTCACAACTCATTTCTTCTCCTAGAGAGAAGAAATTCCCCACCCCCCTCTCCAGAAGTTCCATTCTCTGCTTCCTGTCCAGCTATTGGCTATCCACTCTTTATTATAGCCAATCAAATACAATTCTAAATTACCTCTAGGCTAGTGAGGAGGAATGAATAGTTACAAAATATGAGACCAGTGATGGGCCACCAATGTAACAATACCAAGATCCTGCCAGCATTTGGCTCTCTTTAACAATGGGGTATACAGACCTTCACACAATGTACCTCAACACACTGCCCCATTGTTCTACTCAGAGTCAGGTCTGAACCGAGAAGGAAAACGATAAGCAAGAAGACCTCAGAGGACCCATCACCTTAGTAGATTCCTGTGTGGCCTTTGCTGCCATGTCTAGTTGAGGACAGGTTCCCACACACTACTATCTGTGTAAATCTCTACTATAAAGACTAAAAGCAAAGACGATGAAAATTAAATCCATAGTAAGTTGTTAAGAAGTATATAATATGAAATATAAAGATATTTAAATTGTATTATCAAAAACATAAATGGGGCATAAATGTATAGACTTGTCTACAATAGATGCTATGCAGTTAAAAGAGTAGATTGCGAGTGTATGGGGTGGCTTTTGTAAGTCTTATAGTAACCATAACACAAAAATACAGCAGGAGTACAAGCTATAGAGAGGGGGATTCACAGTTTAGCACTGCAGAGAGTGATCACATTGCAAACAAAGGGGAGGAAAGGAACAAGGGAGCTATAAAAACAACCAGAAAGCAAACAAGAAATTGGTACATAAGATTTACCTATTAAAACAACCTTGGATTAAACTTTCTCACCAAAAGACTGAAATGGCCTAAAAGATGTAAAAATGAAATACAAAAATAACAATATGAGATTATTTAAAGTTTAAGAGCAGACACACACACACACACACACACACACACACACACACACACACACACGCATACGAGGGAGTAGGGAGTACTGAGAAGGGGAATAAAGGTCTCAAGAGAATGAAACAGTTGGCTGGGTGTGTTCACATAACACTGAAGCACCTGAAGGCATGAGCGAAATAACAAGCACAATGAGGGGTAAGCAGGCACAAGGAGAGTAGCTGTGGGCGACCTTCAACAATGGACTTGCAACCACATACAGGGCTGATGGATGAATGGAAGTTTCCATCAACAGATGAATATGTACTCCTGCCCAGTGTTCATGGGATCTTTCTCTCAGGTAGACTACATGTTAGGTCACACAAATCTTATCAAATTTAAGAAGACTGAAAAGAAAATCTACCATTATATCAGACTACAAGGATATGGGTCTAGGAATACAAAACAGGTACACTTTTTATAAAATTGGCATATGAAAATAAAATTGCATGTTTCTGAACAACCAGTGGGTCAAAGAAGAATTCAAGTAACACATATAAAAGTACTTGAAACAAATGACTATGTAAACACAGCTTACCAAAACAAGTGGGTTGCTATAAATGTGGTACAATAGGAGAACATTAAATACTTACCTCAGAGAGGAAGTCGGATACCAATGAGCCTACCACCATGCCTTAAGTAACCAGAAAAGAGGATAAATCAAATTCCACATTAGCAGAAAATTTTTTTAAAAACAGAGAACAGAAAAATCAAAAACTACTAAGTTTATTGACAATATAAACTAACAAACTCTTAGAGAGATTCTAAAAAAAAATAGTAAAAGACTTAAATGAAATCAACATTAAAAGTCAGAAGTTACAATAGATATGTAGGAAATAAGAAGCAAGCACGCCAACATATTTAATAGCCTGATGCAATGGGTAAGTTCCTAGAAAACATATATCTTACCAAGACTGGATCAGGGGTAAAAAGTCTGAGAGGAACAACAGCAGGGAGGACACCAAACAATCAGTTTAAAAACCTTCTCCAAAGAAAAACGTCCGGAGCAGACGGCTTCAGAGACTGAACACTAAAAAAGTATTATGTATTATACCTTAACTCTGTCCAAAAAGAGAGCTACAGACAATTCTCTCAGAAACATTTTTTTAAAACCTGATACCTATGCCATTCTGATATCTATGCCAGACAAAGATAGCTTAAGAAAAGAAAAAACACAGCCTATCTCTCTGGTCAACATTGATGCAAATAACAGAATATTCACAATGTATTCCAGCAACACATCAAAAAAGATTGAACATCACAACAGAGTAAAATTTATAATGACTTACAAAACTTATCTAACACGTGCCAGTAAGTCAGTGTGATTTGTCACACCAGTGGAGCAAAAGAGGGAACAAGAGAGAACGAGAAAGATCAACTGATAGAGAAAAAGCATTTGACAAACTCCAACATCCTTTCTCAATAAACCTCTAAATTCTTAAGAATTTAGATATGGAAAGACAATTACACAACATAAGAAGACTCTTTGTGAGTGTTTGAAATGCTGGGGGTTATGAACGTGTGCTGTTATAACTAGCTAAGTTTCTTTTTTATTGTTTTGAGACAGAGTCTCTGGCAGACCTAGAACTTGAGCTCATTATGATCCCCTGCCTCAGCCTCACAAACACACATTTAATTAAAAACAAAATTCAAATCTTTTAAAAGATGAGTATGGTGAATGCCTTTAATCGCTGCACTTGAGAGGCTGAGGTGGGTGGATCTCTGTGACTTCGAAGCCAGAAGGATCAACATAGTGAGTTCCAGTCATTAGCCGTCTCCAACAAGTAGATGAGACAGAATTACAGAGTGTCCCAGTTCAGGGGTGAAGGACGATACACGGCGCTCCCAGGCAGCAGATGGTCAGAACACACTTTCAGAACTGCGTTCTGGGAGCCAGCAGCCATCGTGGGCTCACCTCTCCTTAGTTTCCTCGTCTCCAGTAGGAATCATCGAGTGTGGGGCCTCCAAGAATATCCCTCACCACAAGCCTCCATCCGGAAGGCGTCCTGAGATACCTAGATTTGCTTTGTAACAGCCTACACAGCCTCTAGCCACCCAAGAAGGCAAGCCGGCTCTAACCTGCGGAGGACACGGATAGAGACCACTCTGGAGGGCCTGTCTCTAAGCCTGGACCTTGAACTGGAATGTGTGGGTGGAGCTTTTTTCCATGAACAAGGGCAGACTTCAGAGAGAAGTTCCTGGGAGCGAATTTGGTAGGATTGCCCCACAAGTCCAAGTTACTAGAGCACATTGGTGCCCCACTGCCCAGCAGCAGCATTTGGAGATGGACTTTTATTTTTCCTTTTTCCGTTCATTACCTTTTCGTTGTGAGGTAGGATCACTATCCTAGGCTAGCGTCCAACTAGGCGTAGTCTCCAAGTTATAGACATGAGCCACCACACTGACTTGGGATGGATTTTGTTATTACTTTCCCTAATCCCCTAGTAGATAACTCCAGCTCTAGCGGAACTGATACCTTATTCTGGCCTCTCTAGGATACCTGCTTCCACATACACAGGCGCGCGCGCGCGCGCGCACACACACACACACACACACACTTGAAAAGGTTATCAAAAAGTTTCAAAAATATTACATCAAGTTTTCATATTCTTCTCATTCCTCTAATGATAACAGTTTACCTAGCCCTAGGTCAAGCAAAGCTAGGCTTAGTGGCTGCAGGCAGAGCTTAGAGTACAGCGTCTAGACAGTGAGTGACATGCATACACTAATAACTGCACTCGTGAGCAGCCTATCTGAGCCTTTGTGTGTGTGTGTGTGTGTGTGTGTGTGTGTGTGTTTGCTATTGTTGATCTAACCCAGGACCCTGAGCATGTTGATGTTGACAGCTGAGCCATGTCTCAACCCCTGCTTTCCAGCAGCTTTCTGTTACCCTGGGACTATAACTCAGTAGCTAAAGGCTTGTCTCACATGGGTGAAAGACTGTGATCAGTCCCCACTCCACCCTCAAAGTTTAAGTAACACAAAATTTGGGCTGGAGAGATGGCTTTGTGTGCTTTCAGGCACTTGCTGCTCCTGCCGAGGACTTTGATTTGGTTCCCAGCATCCACACACAGCTCATGATGGTC
>JADRCD010227874.1:0-10516 GCA_019843815.1 Montemys delectorum
CCAGGTGGTCCTCTCTGATCCCCAGGTCCTCAGGCAGGTGAAGGAGAGTGGGGACCGTGACCCCAGAGTACTGGGATGGGGTGAGGCTGCGGCTACCGGCCATGGGAAGAAGACAGCTTTGTGATTACCAAGACAAGGGGGTGCAGAGGGTTGGCCGGAGGGAACTTGGGGCTTGGAGACAGATGGAGGCATGTATGTGTCAGGGTGGGCAAAGGGACTGTCAGGGAGGGAGCGAAGGAAACTCACACCCACGCAAATGGGAAGTCACATGCCTGTGACCGTGGAAGCCAGAGACGGAAATCCAGCTGCCTCTTGTGGGGACTTGGCCTCCATCCACCCCCCTCTCCTGCCCCTCTCTGTGTGTAAGACACACACATACCGAGTCCCAGAGACCTTGAGGCAGCTTAGAGCCAGCCAGCCACTTTTCTCAGGGTCTCCTTCTGACCCTACTCTCTTTTTCCTCCTCTGGCTTCCAATTTCCTCCTAAACACACCCTCCTGAGAGAGAGGATTGTTTTTGTTGTTGTTGGTGGTGGTGGTGGTTTTGATGTTTTGGGACAGAGTCTCTCTGTGTCACTCTGGAACTAGATAAACAAAGCTAACAGAATTCACAGAGATCCACCTGCTTCTACCTCCGGAGTACTGGGATTAAAGACACGTGCTACCAAGGGGAGGGAAAGGAAGGGGGAGGGACTCGGGGACGAGGGCTTGATGTGTGGACTAAAGCCTGTCTGACACAGGGAAAAATGAGTGTCTTGTACAGTGTGTTCAGCACTTTCTTCTCTGGGCTTAGATTAGCTCGGCCTATGCAGTGTGGGCATGGGCTTAGATAATGAGGATCCTTGGGCCCTGTATTTTTCAGCCTTCAGCTCATTCTGAAATCTTACATGCCACTTGCCATACTATGTCCGTGTCCTGCCCTCTCCTGTGCCTTACACTGGACTAGTGTCACTCCATGTGGCTCTAAGAGGACCCTCCCCTTGCAGGACTCCAATACCTTGAGCTTGGAGAGCTGGAGGGTCTGGGCAGCTTAAATGAAGGGAAAGACAGGTAGCTTTAGGGTAGAGACTAGTGGGTGGCCTGAAGTTGGGTGGCTGGCCACTGTGTTAATCTGCTCTTGGTGCCACTAATACCAATTGTGAGCAGGCAGCAGGATCTGACTGGGCAGCTGATGAGTCTGTGTGCTACTTGACTCTGTGGATTAGGACTGGCTTTAGGAGTTTGCTAGTAAAGGATGGGGAGATAGCTCTGTGCAAGCATGAAGTCCTGAATTGAATCTCCACAACCTCTTAAAATAGCCAGGTATGGTGGTACACAATTTAATCCCAGCACTGCGGAGATAGAGCCAGGAGGATCCCTGTGGCTCCCTGGCTGGCTATTCAAGCCTGATTGGGAAGCTCCAGGCTCAGTGTGCAACCTTGTCATAGAGACAAGGTGGCTGGATTCTGAGGAACAGTACCTGACTCCACAGGTAAATACACAAGCTCTCTCATACATGCACACACACATACACACACACACACACACACACACACACACACACACACACACACGCGCACGCACGCACGCACCCATGCGTAAGCATATTTAGAGAAATACAGCCAATGTATTTCTCTTCGGTGACTGCAGACAGGGAGCTCTGAGGGGCCAGGTGTCACCAGTTACCTTAATGACCTCAGCCTTGCCAGCGCTGTCCACACAGAGAGCTGGTTCTGAGTCTGCCAATGCCATTCAAGGTGAAGAGAGAGTAGGCAAGTCCCTTGCCTCTCTCCAGGTTCCACCTCCCCAACCTACCACCTCGGCTGGGCAGGACATGCTGGGGCTTTGATGAGGTTAAGTCTACAAAGCTCCGAGTCTACCCTCTGCTCCAGTGCTAGATGTGCAGTCCCCCTTATTTCCTGAACCCCGGGGGGGGGGGGGACTCCAGAGAAGACCTGGTGAGATGGCTCCGCAAGCCCAATGACCTGAGTTAGATCCCTGAAACCCACACTGGGGAAAGAGGGAACCGACTCCCAAACATTGTCCTCTGACTTCCACTGATACACCATGGCTTGTGAGTGCCCACATACATACATATAAATAATAAATGTAAAAAAAAACTTTAGATTGGCTGAAACCACGCCTGTGTCATAGCCCTTCTGTGAGGAGAGTTTCCACTGCCTGCCTCAGCTATATGGCCCATCTGGCCTGGCCCTGCCTGTCAGTTCCTCTCGGTGCCCACTCAGCTCCGGCCATGCCAACTTTCCCCTTATGCAGCTATTGCCTCGATTTGCATCTAAGACCCTGGGATACACATGCTTCCTCTGCCTGCCTCCCATATCTTCCCCTTGCCTCTGCCCCGATGTCCAGGCTGGCAGGAGACCTATACTCTAACACCCTGATGCCTCATGGAAGTGTGCTCTCTTTTGCTGTCTATGTCTGCTAGGTTGATGCCAGCCAGACTAAACACATCACCCAGACTCATTGCAGCTGGGTATAACCTGACCGTGTGACCAAGTTAAACTTCTGGTTATGCCCTTTCTCCATGAGCTCCTCCTACTGAGCAGATTTGGGTGTGTGTGTGTATGCGTGTGCGTGTGCGTGTGTGGACGGGAGTGAGTGAAGCGGGAGCTCCTTGGGACCAGGCAAACTCCAGAAAGTCAGGCAGATGATAGAGAACGTGTAGCAGCATGCTGGATGCAGCTGTGAAAGCAGACAGCTGAGGGGGTGGGGACATAGCTCAGTTGGTAGAGTGCTTGCCTAGCATAGACAAAGTCCTGGGTTCCATCCCCAGCACTTAATAAACCAGGGTCCAGGTGTGCGTGCGTGCGTGTGTGTGTGTGTGTGTGTGTGTGTGTGTGTGCCTGGAGCAGAGCACTGGGGAGGTGGAGGCAGAAAGGGAATCGGAGTATCCTTAGCTACATAGGGAGTTCAAGGCTAGCCTGGGTTATATGAGACTCTAACTCAAAAGGTGACTGGGGGGACACAGAGAGGGCTTAGCAGGTAAACGTGCTTGCAATGCGAGCCTGGTGACCTGACTTCAGTCCCTGGAACTCACATGAACATGGAAGGGCAGATCAGTTCTCCAGATGTTGTTCCCGGCTTTTATACATGTGCTCACACACACGTGCGCACCATACACATCACATGCACACACCACACACACACACACCACACACACACACACACACACTGTATGAACACACCATACACAACACACACATCACATAATAATAGTAATAATTAATAAAATTTTGAGAGATCCCAGCCTTGGTCTTGTTTGAGCTCAGCAGATAGTCTAGTTTTGTGGATACGATGCACTGCCAGATCCTGGTACTGAAGGAGACCCCAGCCCGGTTAGCTCCCTCCATACACTGCCATGACTCAAATCTAATGAGCACAGTGACGTGGATAGTGTCATTTAAGTATCTGCTGACTGTGTGAAGAGGCAAACAATCATCTGTGAGTGCATCTTGGATTCAAAGGGCGTTTATGGGCTGACAGGTAGCCTATAAATATGATTTGTTGGGAGGCTGCTCAGGCCCCTGTGGAAGGGCTCTGCGCCCTAGTTAGCTAACAGTCAGGTCAGCCTGCCCTTCACCCTGACCCAGCAGGCTCCAGACTCCTAGCAGCTCTTCTCTTCCAATCTGCCCTCACTGCAAACAGGATGTGAGCTCTACAGGGGCTTCAAGAACCAGGAACCCCTATAAGTGCCTCAAGGACACGTTTGCTCAACGGAACGATGACAGCAGGTTTGACCCGAGGTGGTTAAAAAGGAATTCTTCCTCTCCCTTCGTTTTGGGAGTTAGGTCTAGAGACTTTGAACGCTGGTGACAGATGAAGACATATAAATATGATTTTGACAAGACGGGCCATCAGGATGAGCATTTTAAGAACCGAACCAAAGCGAAGTAGGGAGGAACTTTGCTGGAGTTTGGCTCTAGAGTATCTTCTGAAGACCCGCTATTGAGCATTTGGTTCCCAGTGTCAAGCGTCAGATCTGTGTGTATGTGGAGACACAAGCATGTACATGTAGTCGTGTGTGCACACATATGTGGAAGACAACCTCTGCTGTTGTTTTTCAGTTGTCAATCACCATGCCTGGAATTCAATGATTTGTGAAGGTGACTGGCCAGCGAGCCCCAGAGATCTACCAGACTCTGCTGGCCCCGTGCCAGGATTCACAAACACAAGGCATTGTATTTAATTTTTTTTTTTAAAAAAAATGGATTCTAGAAACTAAACTCTTGTCTTGGTCCTTACAAGCTAGGTATTTTAGCCAGCTGAGCTATGAGTAGTGGGGCTGGAGCTGGAGAGATGACTTCGAGGGTTGTGAATGCTTGAGGACCTGAGTTCAAATTCCTAGCACCCACATAAAAAAAAAAAACAACTGGGCATTAGGGATGGAGAGATGGCTCCGCAGGTGAGAGTATTGGTGTGCCTGCAAGTACCCAGGTTCAGTTCCCAGCACCCACATTTGGCAGCTCACAAAGACCGGCAACTTCAATCCCAGGGGATCTGCCACCCTCTTCGAGCGTCCGTGGGCACACGCATTTGTATGGTACACATACAGACAAGCAGGCACACCCATACAAGTAAATGAAGATGTAAAAGCTGGGCTCAGCTGCGTGTGCTTGTAATCCCAACCCTGGAGGACAGACAGACAGACAGATCCTAGGAGCTTATTTGCCAGCCAACCTAGCCAAAATGCTTCCGGTTCAGTGAGAGACCCTGTCTCAAGGCAGTAAGGCAGAGAGTGATAGAGGAACACACACACACACACACACACACACACACCCCAAGTCGGAGGAAGTTAGGTTATTGAAGATGTATCCTTAAGTGGATATTGGCCCTTAACCCCCAACACTCTCCTCCCTGTTAGTGAGAGACCCTGGGTGGCACCCAGGGAATGACTCTAAGGATTTCCTCTGCACCCGCAGACACATTCATGGCTCCCCGTACACACTCCGGGAGTCGAGGGAAGCCAAACCCTCGGGTGGAATTCAGCAAAGCTTGGCGGGAGGGCTAGGGAGAGTCTAAGAGAGCAAAACTCCCTACTGTGTGAGCCTGATGGTCTGAGTTCAGATCCACACAGCAGCATGAGGGTCTGCGGTCCCAGCATGCCATTTAGCAGAGATGGCAGGCAGAGGCAGGGAGAGTTTCCAGAAATCTGTGGGTCAACTAGCCTGACGTATACGGAAAGACAAAAAGATCTCGCCTGAAATAGATGCAACAGCAATGCACATGAGTGTCATGCCTTCACACAGATACACAGAGAGAGAGGGGAGAGGGAGGGGGAGAGGGAGAGGGAGGGAGAGGGAGAGACAGAGAGAAAGAGAGAGAGAGAGAGAGAGAGAGAGAGAGAGAGAGAGAGAGAGAGAGAGAGAGAGAGAGAGAGAGATGCACAGGATGGGAGAATGAACCCATAATGCCAACTGTACAGAAAGAAGAGACAGGAGGCCATCTTTCTACTCCACTAGGGGTCCTAGGATGCAGAGAAATGGCTACAGTACCATCCCCAGCTGGAAAAGGCTGCCTGAGTCCTCTGGGGCCATCCTCCTGCCTGAAGCAAAGACCTCCCTTCCCTTACCCTGTTGGCAGATGTGCGCCAGTGTAAAGCCAGGCTGCACGTGGTGCCAATTACACCGAGAATCCCCAGAGCTCAATTCCCCAGGTTCTACAGAAACACACGCAGGTGGCTGGCCCTGGGAGAGCCACTCGGATCAAAGTGCGGGCTTAGCCAGATCCATCAGTGGATGCTGGTGTGCCTCGCAGAGTCAAAGCTTCTACCAGGGGACGGAGCTCTGCTTGCCAGAGGCCACACAAGGAGGAGAAGGATCTCCAGCAAGCCTTTAGATCAGAGGTTCTCAACCTGTGGGCCATGACTCCTTGAGGGTCAAACAACCCTTTCATAGGGGTGACATATCAGATATCCTACACGTCACATGTTTACATTACCATTCATAAGTAGTAAAATTATAGGTATGAAGTAACCACAAAAGAAATTTTTAGTTGGGGAAGGGGGGGGGGTGACCACAACATGAAGAACTGTATTGAAGGGCCACAGCATTAGGAAGGTTGAGAACCTCTGCTGTAGATTGTGTGGGAACTTTCTAGGGCTAACAGGGGTGAGAGGAAGCAACCAATACAGAGCTGTGACCTTCGCGGCTGGAATCCTTAGTCTCTCCTCACGGCTGGAAACACCTGGAAAGGGCGGGTTTATTTTGCCTCGTGGTTTGAGGGTACTGCCGCTATGGTGTGAGACAGCTGGTCACCGCTGCACCCACGCTCAGGAAGCAGAGAGAGACGGGTGCTGGGGCTCACCCTGCTTCCCACTTTTCTTCCACCTAGGACTTCAGCACCAGTGATGGGACCACCCGACCACATTTAGAATGGGTCCTCCCACCTCGGTTAACCCAGCCTAGAAACTTTCTCACAGATCCCTAGAGGCTCACTGCCCGGTAGACTCCAGAGTTGGCCAAATTGACCTTTAGTACGAACGAGAGTCCTCATTCTGGAGCTGGGCTCACCTGTGTTCACTCAGGGACAGATCGGGGGAGATCACTGCTCTTCCCTGAGCCCTGTTTCAAGGCCACGTGCCCCTCAGGGCTCAGCAGCCTCTCGGGGCTGCCTCTGAGCTGTATGACCCGACCTCTCCGAGCCTCTCCTGCCTTGGAGCCACAGGGAAAGCTCACCACAGCTGTCTGTGAGGCATCGTGAAAGAATTGTGATGCCGGTGGTAATCCTGGGCTCCAGATCCTTCTGCCCCATCCAGTCACCTGCTTGTGAATCACAAGAGTTGGTTCCTGGGTGTGCCTGTACTGCAGGGAAGTCAGGGGTGGCCTGAAGACTTGATCTAGCCTGCAGGGACACTTGTTGAGCTTCAAGACAGTGACTAAAGGAGTCAGAAGTGCCCTCTCTCACAAACACACCCCACCACACACATAGGCGTGTTCACACAAGCCTATGCACACATACATACACACCTGGCCCTGGAAAACCCACAGCAGGCAGCCCCTGCTCGGTGACTAAATTATGCCTCCCTCAAATCCCTGTTGAGGCTCTAACGTTTGACTTGATTGTTTGAAGTAGTCATTAAGAAGGTAATGAGATTGTAATTGAAGTTACGTGAGATCGTAAGGGTGAGGCCCCAATCCCATAAGTTCAACATCCTTATCAGGGAGAGGAAGTAGGCCTGGAGAAATGGGGCAGCAGTTAAGACAACTGACTGCTCTTTTAAAGGACCTGTGTTCGGTTCCCAGCACCTACCTGGTGGCTTGAAACTGTCTGTAGCCCTGGTTTCTAGGAAACCCGATTGCCTCTTCTTGCCTTTGTGGGCACCCAGCAAACACACGGTGGTGCACAGACATAAACATGGGCCAAAAACGCATATACATAGAAAAAAATAATAACAAAAAATAAGGGAAGAGACAACAGTGGAGGGAGGGGGAGAGAGAGAGAGAGAGAGAGAGAGGGGGAGAGGGAGAGAGGGAGAGAGAGAGGGAGAGGGAGAGGGGGAGGGGGAGAGGGAGAGGGAGAGGGAGGAAGAGAAGCACATATCTGAACCAAGGTCAGCCTCAGTTATATAATGAGTTTGGACTGGCGAGATGGCTCGGTGGGTAAAGTGCTCAGTGTGTGTATACACATACCAAATAAAATAAAAATTTTAGGACCAATCTAGCAAAGAAGACTTGACCGCTCTAGAAGACAAAGGGGATGAGGGCTCACATGTCATGATAGTGCTGACCGTTCCAGTTGGCCCATCCCCTGGGTCCCTGCTCCCCTGCTCCCCGGGCTTCCCAGCCCCAACCCTCTGCAGGTGATCCCATCCAGGCCTGTGCAGTTCTTGTGTCTCCCAAGCTTTCCTCTTTTTCTCCTCTACCTTGACCTCTTGAGAACCTGGTCATCTGCTATGCTCATGCCAGGGCCCCTGTGCCCGCCCAGGCTCAGAACAACGTGGCCTTTATGTCTTGGGCCTTGTAACCAGTGGCCCTGGGCAGATGCTATGGAGGGATGCCCGTGCCTCAGGAGAACAACAGAATCCCAGTGTGGGCGGGGCAGGACGGCTGCACCATGGCCACCGTGACCACTGCGGGTGTTTTCAGTGTTGAGGAGACGGAGAGACGCAACTTCTCCTCGTTGCCAACTCTAGCAGCTTGAGACTCTCCCCTAATCTTTCTGGGACCTCAATTCAGGCCAAATGGGCTGACGTGCAGGACTTTGAAGCTGAACAAAATTGAGGATTAGCAAATATGATGAAGCAGAATTGGAACTTTTTTTTTTAAAAAAAAAAAAAAAAGATGCTTAGAGAGAGGGACTGGCAAGAGGGCCCAGTGAGTGGTTAAAGGCTTCTGCAGTAAAAGCCTGGAGGGCTGGTTTTGATCCCTGGCACTTGCATTAAAGGTGGAAGGCAAAACACGGGCTCAGAGACCTCTGACCTCTACACGCTCCCCCTCCATACTATGCACAGACACAATAACAATAAACAATTTTTAACTTAAAAAAAAAAAGATATTTAGGAAGAAAAGCAGTCAAGAAAATAGTGAGACATATCTATAAGCGTGTGTGTAGGCTCCTTCAGGGCAAGCCGCAGGGAAATATGTAAGCATTAGCCATATGTACTATTTTGGTGGTTTTCAAGTAGCTAAAAATGCTTCTTTTGATAAGTGAGATTGAATGGCTGGTAAGATGCCTTGAAGGGAGTTATTATCTGGTAAAAAAAAAAAAAAAGCCCAAAACAAAACAAAACAAACCCCGACAAAACCAGAACTCACTAGAGCAGCATAGGGTTAGGTCATGTCCTTTTCCTGTAACCACCCCGTGAAGATGCTAGAAGATTTCAGGCCCACGGCTGGGCAGAGAGGAAGCGTTTACACGACTGTTAGCTGTGCTGGAGTTCTCGCTTGCTGCTGGCAAGGAGCTTCAGCCACCCTCCGGCTCTTTTCCCTCTCCTGCTCTCTGTATTCCTCCCCAGCCTGGCTACCCCACCTGCTAGTGGGTCATTGCTGGACCACAGCAAATCCAGCCCTCCCTTGGCCAGAGGACTGCAACCTGACAGTCATCCCAGTGGCCGGCCCTGCAGCTCAGCTCACTTGGACTGTGTGCCTGAGCTCCAGGTACTAGCAAAGAGCAGGGATCAACTGCAACCTGACAGTCATCCCAGTGGCCGGCCCTCAGCTCAGCTCACTTAGACTGTGTGCTTGAGCTCCAGGTACTAGCAAAGAGCAGGGATCAAGTCCCTCCCTCACCCGCTTCCTGGCCTCTATCCTTCTATGCACACCCTTTAGGCTAGGCCACGCGCTTTCCAAGCCAAGCTCTCTAGATCACAGAGACTCAGAAGAGATGCCAGGGGGGAAGGGGAGGGAAGAGGACCTGCCCTTTGGGAACCTCTACCCTAGACACAGAAACCTTGCTTGGGGTAAGACGAGAAAAAGGTTCCAGCCTATATGACCTGTAGCGCTGATCTCTGGCCTGGACGACTGGTTACCTCTGAGATAACAGCAGATTCCTCACCTGGGACTCAGCGCTAAGACCTGGCTACATGCCTGGAGCGTAGGCCACAGAGCACCATGGTTGTCTGCACAGGCTACTGGGCCTGTGCTGAGGGAACAGGCAGGGCTATGGACGTAAGGTCTCCATCCCCAAACCTCGAGTACTCATTAACTGCTGTCAATACCCAGGTCTGTTAATATCCACGTCGTAGGGGACCCATGAGGCTCAGACATAGCCCTGTCTCTGGAGAAAACTGCAGCAGGAGCCACAGGTACAGCTTAGAGATTGAAGTCACTTCTGGAAGCTGGGAACCCTCAAGGGTAGGTTCTGGGGAACCCCTAAAGAGGAGAGGCCTGAGACTTGCATTGGAGGAGCCATCAGGGAAAGATTCCTGAAAGAGGTGGTAAAAAAAAAAAAAAAAACAAAAACAAACAAAAAAACCCTCTAGCAGGTCTGATCGCGACATTGTAACCGTAGCTGGACAGACGCGTTCAGTGCATCACGGGAAGCGGCCCCTGTGGACAAGTGATATCTCCAGCCACCTGGCAGCAGTTTGGAGGCCTGGCCAGCTCTAGACAGCCTTGGGCGCTGGATTCAGGTCTCAGACTCGTCACGGGACGTGTCTCAGCCCTCTGTTCTTCCTGCTCCCTCACCTGGCACTGTCTACAACCTGCCCTTCTGGGTCTGTCTTGCCTGGTCTTTCCTTGCTTTCTGTCTCTGTGTATCTCTGCCTTTCTCTGTCTTTCTGTCTCTCTCTGTCTCCCTCTCTCTCTGTCTCCCTCTCTCTCTGTCTCCCTCTCTCTCTCTCCCCCCTCTCTCTTTCCTTCCCTCCCTCCATCTATCCCTCCCTCTGTCCCTCCCTCCCTCCCTCCATCCCTCCCTCTCTCTCTGTCTCTCTGTGTCTCTGTCTCTGTCTCTCTGTCTCTGTCTCCCTCTCTCTCTCCCTCCTTCTCTCTCTCCTTCCCTCCCTCCATCCCTCTCTCTGTCTCTCTGTGTCTTTGTGTCTCTGTCTCTGTCTCTGTCTCTCTCTCTCTCTCTCCCTCCCT
>JADRCD010227876.1:486-45050 GCA_019843815.1 Montemys delectorum
CTCCTTCTTTTTTTAATCTTCTCCGCCCTGAGGGTCTGCAGTGCCCAGAAACTTCCCCTGGACGGAGGCCATTGTCTGCCTAATGAAGGCCTAATGCTCTCCTTGCCTGGTCACTGAGAGATTTGTGAAATGGTTCTGGACGCTTCTCAGAGGACGAAAGCGACGTTATAAGGAATAATTAGAGGCAAGGCAGATCTAGACTTCAGCCAGCACCTTGTTCAGAATCCTCCTTGTCTTCCTCCCCTGCCCTGCCAGCCTCCCTCTGACTCCCAGCCTCTCCATCAGAGGGACAGCTCTTAGGAAAACAGGCTCACCTGGCCAATGAGCCAGCTCTGCTCCTTGTTGGTTTTATGACCTTAGGGAACTGGGCTCTCACCCCTGAGCCTCATTTTCTCAACTTATCAAATGTAAACCCTGCAGAACCCTAGGCATGGCAGCTCCAATGTGCTTCAGAGGACAGTGATAGCCTGAGGCTGGCAAGGGCCCTCTAGGACCCCAGACACTGGCTACCTCAGCTGCTGGCCATTCAAGCGGGTATTCGTGAAGCCGCCGGGCTGGCCTTGTTCTGGTCAAGGAAAAGAAAGCCTGAGTTAATTAAATCAACAGCTCACACTACAGGTTACCCACAAAAGTGAACTTTAGTGCCCCTCAAACCACTGACCAGAGGAGGGCTGGGAAGAAAGCGAAAACCACAGTGGGAGTGAAATGGAAAAGAAACCAGCCGCTCTGCCTCACTTCGGCGGCCACAGGTATCAGAATATTAATTGGTCTTTGACTCGATTTGGCTGTGGGAGTCAGAGCAGGCTGTGGCTTCAGGGAGCCCGACAGCGCCATGGGGCTGGCGCAAAGCATGTCGGGAGTGGAGGAGGCTGGGGAGGAGGCAGCAAGGGGTGGGGCCTTCTGGGCGTGGGAGGACCCAGCTCTCCATTGTTGCTTTGTGGGTCCTCGGGTGAGAGGCTGCAAGGAGTGGGTGTGCGGGAGCTTAGAATTAGGACAGGGTAGGACTCCTTGTAGCGGTGAAGAGGGGGTGAGTACCTGGGAGTGTAGGGTATCACTCGCCAAGTGCTGGGTACTGGAGACTCTCCCTGTCTGTCTTAGTAGCACTTGAGAGCTCATGAACAGGGTCTCATGAACCGGGTTGTTGGGACATTCCTTGCCAAGGTGACAGCAACGTGACAAAGATAGCATTGGCTTATATTAAGAACTAACCTGCAGGGCTGGAGAGATGGCTCAGTGGTTAAGAGCACGGACCGCTCTTCCAGGGTCCTGAGGTCAGTTCCCAGCAAGCACATGGTGGCTCACAACCATCGGCAACGGGATCCAATGTCCACTTCTGATGTGTCTGAAGACAGCTACAGTGTACTCATCATATAGTAACTAAATAAAATCGTTAAAAAAAAAAAAAAAGAAAGAACTAACATGTAGCCTTCCAATGTCCAGCACAGCACAAAGGGTGTGTTTAAGGCACTGGAGGCTGAATGGATGCTTTGGAAAGTGCCGTTCAGGCCAGCCCCTCTCCTCTCTTCTCTTACTCCATGACATTCATTCCTGGGGAACGGATCTGCAGGAGCCTGACTGGAGGGGTTCAAGCCAACTGTAGATATTAATTTTTTTACTATTAATTTTTACCATGGCAAGGGGCTTACTTCCTGCTGTGGCTAACGGCCATTTCTTTCTCTTACTAGTGGTTGTGGGACCAGGCTGTGCCCAGCCCTTCCGCATGCTCCCTGAATGCAGAAGGGACATCAGTAGCTGTGGAGTTGGGATGGGACATGAGCTGATAGATCTTAATAAGTGTCTGAGTGGATCATGCATTTGGAAGTGCATGTATGCGTGTGCATGTGCGGGTGCGGGTGTGTGTGTATGTATGTGTGTGTGTGTGTGTGTGTGTGTGTGGTTTGCAGCTGTGTCCCACACCCTGGCAGAGGAGGCCTGCTGGGTTTACCAGGCCTTGTTACTATGGGCAAGATGAGCTCTTAGGTCATCTAACCTGGCTTCCTGTCAACAGAGGAAGCAACTAAGGCACAGAAAGGGGAAGGGACTTGCTTGAGGTAACACAGCAGAAAAGAACCCAGAGTTCCAGGCTTCTGGATCTAGGAGTCTTCCCTGAAGAGTCTGTCTTTTTTTGTTTTTTTTTTTTGTTTGTTTGGTTTTTTTTTTTTTTTGGTTTTTTCGAGACAGGGTTTCTCTGTATAGCCCTGGCTGTCCTGGAACTCACTCTGTAGACCAGGCTGGCCTCCAACTCAGAAATCTGCCTGCCTCTGCCTCCCAAGTGCTGGGACTAAAGGCGTGCACCACCACCGCCCGGCAAGATTCTATGTCTTTAGGAGTCACATACAAGCTGGAGACTGACCACAGACATTGTCCTTAACATCGGGAGAAAGAGAAAGCCCTGCAAATTGGCCACTTTGGGAGGCTGTGCCTGCACATGTGGTGGTTTGGGTAAAAATGGCCCTCATAGGCTTGTGTATTTGAATGCTTAGTCACTGGGGAGCGGCACTGTTTGAGAAGGGTTAGAAGGCTTAGGAGGCGTGGCCTTGTTGATGTAAGTGTGGCCTCGTTGGAGAAAGTGTGTCACTGAGGGTGGGCTTCAAGGTTCCAAAAGCTCATGCCAGGCCCAGTATCTCTTTGCCTGTGGATCAGGGTGTAGCTCCCAGCTCTGTTTCCAGCACCCAGTCTGTTTGCACGCTGCCACGCTCCCCACCATGATGATAATGGGCTAACTCTCTGAAACTAAACCAGCCCCCCAGGAAGTGCTTTCCTTTATAAGAGATGTGTCTCTTCACTGCGGTAGAACAGTGACTAAGACAATGTTCCTGCTTCCTCAGGTGGGGCTGAGAGTCTAGGCATTCACGTGATGTTTGGTAACTGTTGAATGGTGACAAAGTTCGAGACGTTTAAAACCATGGTGACACGCAGAGCAAACCATGGTAGTCTATACTTGGTGACACTCGGGCATGGTGGGTAGAGTGTGGGAGGAAGTGAAAACCCAGCGTGGGCCTGGGCCTTGTTGACCAGTGGTATTCTTCATCCCGTCATTCCTTCATTCCTTTACCCCTTTCTCAGACCAGCACAGTTGTGTCTGTCCTTGACATTTCCATCCTGGGTGAACTCCTCAACATCCCCAGATCAGCCTAGGCATCATAAGGTTTTTCTAGAGATTGCAGACGTTAACTAGGCCCTCAGCCTCTACCTAGACAAGCAGCCAAGGTTTCCTGATCCATGTAGAGTCCATTTCAGACAGTCCCAGCTCCTAGACCTGGTCCCATTCCTACCCCATGAGTTAAAATTGGATCAGATAGTCATGGGTTCAAATCCCGACTCTACTAACTGCAAGGTGTGTTTTGAAGAACGGCTGCTGTCCTCTCTGAGCCCTGACACCTTGTGGCGCCCTTTTCTCTTCATGCAGAGGACTGCTCACTGCAAATCACGGACTCTACTGTGGGGACTCAGCCTGGGCTGTAAATTCAGGAGCACCCATAAAGCAGCCTTCAGATACAAGTCAGGCTGTTCCTGGGTTGACATTGGCCTCCCTCACCCCCACGGTGACATGGTTCTGTAGTACGTTTGCAGAAGGGGAACGTTTCCCGAGAATCTACTAGGACCCCCGAGACAGTTCACCAAGGTGCTTCCCTCACCAGTCTGATGTCCCAGTTCCTTACCAGCATTTCCTGGTGTGGCTTGCCTGGAAAATAAGTGAGCATTCAGCTTGGAGCTGGAGCTGCTTCTGGGGAGGCTCTCAGGGATCTTGATTTCCCTGGTTGTCAAATGGGTGCGGGGAGCATGGCTTTGGCAGAGGTTGGAGGCAAACAGATCCTCTCCAGCAGGCCACACAGCAGCTTAGCACACTGCAGGCCTTCCCTGGCAGGCTAAAACTTCTGTTCCTATAGAGGAGGTGGGAACATCGGCCACCATCTAACCCCCAGCCCTGAGACCCAAGGCCAGAGCACCTCACAGTCTTAGAACCTGGCATTGACTTGAGGATTCAGAACCAGAGAGAGGGAGGCTGCAGACTGTGGTGATGGAGGAAGGCTTGCTACAGAGGGTCGGCCCCCCAGGGAACCCATCAGCACTGCCCAGACCACAGGGGTGTTTGTGGAAATGGTGCCCAGGCCAGCTGTCACTGGGCAGACCTGGGGAGTGGTGAGAGCAGAGGCGAGGTCCCAGGAGCCTCCAGGATTGGCCTGAGGGCTCTGACCCATGGAGCAGGGTTAAACTGAGCACACAGTGTTTTGGGAGCTGGTTGGAAGGCTGGCTTCCTCTCCCACCCCTGGACGGTGAGCCTGTGCAGCCTCTGGGGGCCATGGGAGGGGTGAAGTCCCCTGGGGCTCCTGAGCCCAGCACCTCCTGTCTGAAGCTTACATCCCCCTCACAATGGAGAGGAGAGGCCCCAGGCTTCCCAGGACTTCACAGCATCATTAAGTAAACTTGGCCAGGGAGGAGCTGAGCGTGGCCGGTGCCTCTCACTGCCGGGCCTCTGCTTCTCTCATCCCTCTCTGCCTCTGACTTCTTGTCCAACCCTGCCCTGCCTGGAAGCTGGGGTTCAGATCAGAAACCTCATATGGATTCGGGCCTGTGGCTACAGCCGACACTGCCAAGGGTGCTACTGTTTTCAGGGAGAAAGTACATGGGGCGCTTTCTAAAGGGTGAGAGGTAAGGTTCCTGCAGGGTCTCCCAAAGCCCAGGGCTAGCATGGCACCTGCGCTACCGCTAGGGAGCCTGTGAGGCACACGCCACAGACAGACAGACAGACGGATGGACAGACAGACAGACAGACACGCGGACAGACTCACACCCCTATATACACACCCATCCATACCACAGACACGGGTACACACACACACACACACACACACACACACACACACACACACAGAGCATAACAATAGACACACACACTCCCCACACAAACCTACCACAGACACACAAACACTCTCTGCTCATATACAAGGCACACATAAACATGCTCCCCCAGACACGAGGCTATCCAGACACCCAGACATGGACCCGACAGACACTGGCATCTGCTCAGGCACGCATCCTAAAGCCCCTCTCAGGATCCAGCCTGTTATCTCCCAGGGAAGCTGTCTTAGGTCTGGGTCTTTGAGGTCCTGAGAATGACCTTGTCCCGTACCCTACTTCCCCATCCCGACCTTACCAAGTCTGGCCTGAGACGTATAGTCCTTCTCTTCCACTCATCTCTTGGAGGAGCCCTGAGGCTTCCAGAACCATCTATACACAAGAAAGCTGAGCAGGGCCAGGACTTGGGTCGGGCAGATAAGGCACTCAGGTCTATGCTTGGCTCACCCTAGTCCTGGCCCTAAAACCAAAGCATAGGGCACAGGCGAAGGGCCCGGGAGTCACGAGAAGTGGTGGCTGAACTACCGTGAAGATCCACTTTCTTTGTCCTTAGGTCGAGACTCTTCTGCAGTCTGTGTCAGACAGTGAGGCCTGAGAAAAAGACACTGGTGGGAGGCAGACAGGGACTGTGTGGACCCTTGATAAACCACACCTGGAAGTGTAGACAACTCTCAACTTATGACAGTTTGGCACAATTTCTCAATTACAGGTGGCTGCGAGCTACTGGGTATGGGTGCTAGGGACCGAACTCAGGCCCTCTGTCACAACAGTAAGTGCTTAACCACTGAGCCACCTCTCCGTGCTCTGGATAGTTTCCAATGGCAGTTTCCAGGTTTCTTGATCCTTTGTATGTAGAGGAACATCTGCCAGCCAGAAGTCTGTCCAGGGGCAGCTGGAAAGGCTAGGCCGATAACACCGCGTGGAGGATGAGCATTTCCGGTTGACTCTTACTAACCTAGGACAGCTCCATGTTGGGGAGGAGAGTTCTAACGTCCGAGGAAGCACTGGAATGGGGCTACTTGGTCAAATTCTGTGAAACTGAAAAGGAGCACCAGGGTTGAGTCTGGCTGCTCTCATGGACAATAGAACAGTGGACTGGCACTTCCCAAATGCCAGACATGGTGGTGAATGTGCATGCTCGGTCACTTACCGCATGCTCCCGGGAGCCCCGGGGCCGCTGCCTTAGTTGGAATGAGTGACCCTGGAGAGTCACTTAGCTGGTGAGGGATGGAGCCGCCCTACATCTTGCCTTTTTTCTGCTGTCCTCTGAAGCCTGAGGGTGGCCAACCCTGCAGAAGAAGGTTCCTCGAGAAGCGATCCACAGTCGGGAGGAGCCGAGTTAGGAATACCGTGATAACCCCCTCTGACAGCCCAACAGAACGAGATCAAGTTGCACGTTATTACCGGATGTGCCTCCGCTCCACGGCCCCCAGAGACTCCTCCACTTACGGATGGGGGCTGCGCCATGCTCCCCCCCACCTGACAGTATCCTTAAGCTAAAAATGCACAGAGCACCCTTAGGCTGGGGTACAGAGGGGCTCTACTTCCAAGGGCACCACAGGGTCTTGTTGGCCTCTCGTTGGGATCACAGCTTGGCTGCCAGGGGTCTGTGACCCCCCCTGCCACTATCCCAAGAGAGAATCGTGCTGCAGCCCCTGCCCCCAGCCAGTGTGAGAGAGGATCAGAGATCTAGATTCAAAATATAGACTTGACCCAACATGCCTGGCTCGTGTACCATTCAGGCTGAAAAGTCATTAGGTGCAAACATCTCAAGTCAAGACTATCAGACAAAGAGTCATTTGTTTTCCTGCCATGGGCCACTTTGTTTTCTTTTGACACAGAGACTCACATAGTTCAACACACACAGGCTAGTGTTGAACTCCCTCAGTAGCCAAGGATGAGTTTTTCTGGTCCTCTGACTCCACCTCCCAAGACATGAGATTATCAGCTTCACCATTGTGTGTAGTTCTGCTGACTGAATTCTGGCCTTCATTCATTCATTCATTCATTCATTCATCCCAATGAGCACTCTGCCACCCGAGCTCCACTCCCCAGCCCTGGGCCACAGCCAGTTTCTAAAAATGTGCGTGCGTGTGTGCGTGCGTGTGTGTGTGTGTGTGTGTGTGTGTGTGTGTGTGTGTGTGTGTTACAATAGGCATGCATGTGTGACTGTTGTATATATGTATGCAAGTATGTGTGCAGGGGTGTGCAGAGGCAAGAGGAAAACCTGGGTATCCTGCTCTATCTCTTATTCCCTTGAGACAGGCCCCCTCATTGAACTGGAGTTTGTACTTGTTCTTCAGCCAGGTTGGTGGCCAGCGAGCCCCATATATCTCTGTCTTTGTTCTCTGCCCTAACGCTGGGATTCTAGGCATGCGCAACCATGCTTGATTTTTTTTAACATGGGTGCTGGAGATTTGAACTCACACTTGCATGACAAACACTCTTACCCATTGAGAGGTTTGACCAGATACCAGGGGCCCACTTAAAACATTCATTTACTAGACGGGGGATTTGGGGGGGGGGGGGAGAAAACTATAGTACATGAAGTCAGAGCACAATTTGGGGGAGTGTCTCCTCCCTCTGGAACCCTATGAGGGTTCCAGGTATCAAACTCAGGTCATCAGACTAAGCATCAAGTGTCCTTACCCACTGGACTCACTTTTCTAAGGAAAATCCAAACAACCCCGACCTAGCCTGTAACCAGTAGTTTTTACCTTCCTGGCTGCAACAGCTGGCGGAGGACTGGTGGTGAACCCCCTCACCCCCGACCACCATCTTGTTTCCTTCCCCAGTGAAAAGGACATAAAAGTAGTGTTGAATTTAAAATGCAATAACCTAGCTCAGAGAAACTTCCAACAGGGTTTCCGGTACATAGTAGGTACTCAATAAATGTTTGTCCCAGAGAAAGAGGAAGGGCTAGGTGCTAGAACCCTGGTACACAGGAGGTACTCAATAAATGTTTGTCTAGAGGAGGAGGAAGGCTAGGACCTGAGTCCTGAGTTGGTTTGTGATGCGCCAGCATCCTAGACCTAAGAGCCAAGCAAACTCTGGGAACTCAGGTCTTTCTGCCGTGACTTCTAGAAGGGGAAGCGGAGTTGGGGCTTAGTAGTGGGGACAGTGGCTGACTGGTGAGTCCCACAGCCGGGCCTGGGGCCACTCTCCCACCACACTGCAGTGAGCTGGCTGGTCGGGAATGGGGAAGTCAGAGCTACCTCCTGGGCAGGGCCAGACAGGCCAAGCGGAGGGTGGAAAGACCCTTTGTTCGGTGTGGCCAGAGAGATAGGAAGTGGTGGGCTTAGGCCCTCCAGCCTCCAGTTGCTCCTGCAGCCTCTGGCCTAAGATCCAATGCCACAGCCCCAGGCTTTTCTACCCTGAACCCCTAGGGCCCACTGAGGCCCTGCAGGGGTCAGTCACTCCAGGGTGGGTGGGGAGGCTTGGTGGCTCCTGGCCCCTCACTTTGACTTTCCAAGTCCGCCTTGGTGTGACGGCTTCCCTAGTGTGATAGTGAAGTTCCCAGGTCCTGGGGTTCTCTTAGAGTGAGAGCCACATCCCAGTCTTGGTTCAAATCCCGCCTTGGGACACAGTCAGCACACGTCTCCAGTGGCACAGAGTGGGGCAGCTTACATGGTGGTTGGCACATCCTTTACCCACAGTACAACAGGGCAGGGGGCGGGAACTGGAGGAAGCGCTCCTCCACAGTCCTTCGGATGTAGCTACATAGGGTGCTAAGGGTGTGCACCCACCAGCAGCTCTGAGCAAAGCACCCCCCGGCTTGCACAAAGGCCCCACTTCTTGTAGGCATATTTCCTACACCAGCTAGCCAAAGGCAGCACAGCAGACTGCCAGCTCTGGGACTTGAGACAGGGCTTAGATAGCACAGGCTGGTCTCGGACTTGCTGTGTCACCAAGGAGTGCCCGAACTCACTGAGTTGTATTCCAGCTCCTCCTCCTGAATACTGAATCCCACCCTATTTCTCTACAGGTACTTTGAGGGACTTACCTAGAGTCACGGGGCAGGCAAGGCACGGCCATGGCCAGGCAAAGAACTCAGATTTCCCGATGGTAAGGTGGCTCAGTGGTTAAAGGTACTCGCAGCCGATGACTTGAATTTGATTTCTGGAACCTATGTGGTGGAAGGAGAGAACTGACTCCCACAGATTGTCCTCTATCCTTCATATGTGTGCTGTGGCACAGATGCCTGTATACATGCAAACACACACACTGGTACACGAGCACTTGAGCATGTGCACACACACATACACACACACACACACACACACACACACACACACATACATGCACTACCATACAAAAGCCTTTAAATCCAATGTTGAGATCAAATGCAGCTCAATCTCTCTGCAAGGACAGGCTGAGACTGGATGTTTCCAGACTTGCATCTTGACAGATCTAGCCTGGATCTGGTAGAGGAGAACGGGGGTGGGGGGTCTTCCTTGACCAACTTTCCCTCAGAGTTCCTGGTTCCCCAGTAATAGTAAAGACTCACCCTGGTGTCCATCTTGGGCCCTGCAGTGATCTTGCAGCATTCTCTCCAGGAACAGCCTGCCTTTGAACTCGGCACCATTCTGTCCCTATGGATGCGTCAGAGGGAAGGGCGTGTGTCAGGGCAGGGATACTTGGCTTAATTCTTCAATGTCATTTCCCACTTTGGGGGTTGGACTGGGGGCTCTATCAGGGAGTGTGGCTAGGGCAGGGGTAATCTGGGGAGGAGCCATCTTGGACTTGGCCCGGATGGCCTTTGTGGGGGCCGTGTTGTTGACCTGCCCCACTTCTTACTACTTGAACGTAAAGCCTGTCTGACGATAGTTCTCCAGATGCTAGAGAGGGAAACCCTTTAGGACAAAGTGATTTTACACAAGACCACACAGTGGATGCTACACTTCCCAGCTGCCTTAGCCCTCTCGCCCCAGCCCTGCTTCTCCTCAGTGTTTGCCCCCACCCGCTGCCATGGCAGGCACCATCATCCTGGCCTGGAGGAGGAGGGGTACAGAACCCCCAAACCTGCTTCCACTGAGCAGCACCCCTGAGTAGGCTCTCTGTTTCAGTCATGATTTTCATAGACCTGCCTTGTTAGTCCTAGTGGGGCGGGGGTCAGCCTCTGGGATGTTCATTTGCTGCTTAAGGAGGCCTGACAACCCTGCCACAGAGCCTTGCTGCTTCCAGGGCCACCCATCCACCGCCTTTCCCATCTTGTGGTGTGTCACGCCACCCGTCTCCAAGCCCTTATCTCTGACCTCTGGGCCCACTGAGGCTTCTCCTCAGCCCTCACCCCCAGCTATCGTCGAGGTCCTTGGACAAGCCTTTCCTCTCACCCTGACAGAGTTGGGTGACCCAAATGGGCTCCGGCTACCCAATCCTGTTTCACATAAGAATGGTTATGCAGATGGCTTTGGGGTTCTGGACTATGGGTCGTGTGACTCCTTCCCCTGTCTAGAGTTTTCCAGACCTGTAGAATCTGCCTTGTCAGCAGTTGACACTGCATAATGGGAGGAAGGAAGGGAGGGAGGAGGAAAAAAACAGAAAGAAGGATGGAGAAAATTCACCCTGTTCTCATATCATAGGTAACCGGCATTCTCCATGCGTTTTTTCAGTGTATGGGACACAAATCCTACTGGAACAGAGCCCCGCCCTTGCAGCCTCATCCAGCATCCCTCCCCCCTTCCTTAGAAGCTTTACTTCCAGGTGTGCCCATTGTACATCTTAGGAATTTGAGGACATACTTTTCCGTTCATAGCAGCTATTGAGGATCGAGTGTTGCCCGCCCACAACCTCATTCTGGAACACCCATGTCAGAAGCAGGGGCTGGAGTCAAGTGCCGTTCAGCCAGAGTTGAGAAGAGCCCAGAGGGGCACAGCAGCAGCCACCGGAGAGGCCCTGTGGAGGAAGCCTTCCTGGGAAGACCTGGGATCAATGGAAAGAGGAGGGACCGGGTAGGTCCAGTGTTCATTAGCCGGAGGACCAGCTGGCCAGCTCTGCTAGACCATGAACTTGGCAAAGGGCAGTCACCCAGGGCAGAGGGTGGCTTGTCGGTGCAGTGTGGGCTCCCCAGGGGGTCCTTGCAGGATCAATGAGGGCAGCCAGGTCAATGAGAGGTCAGCAGGCTCTGGGGAAGTGACCCTGGGCAGGCCAGGGGACTAACGGCAGTTCTTCTCCCCTGAGTGAGACCCAGGCCAAAGACTTTGTAGCCAAGGGACTATTGAGTAGGTGCTCAGTCAAGGCCACCACCCCAGGCCTCAGTACCACCCGCCAAGCTGCTCTTTCTGCTTCATTGGAGAGAAGACACCTTAGGCTCTGAGAAGCTGTGGGATGCGGGTAGTGTTGATTGGTGTGAGACTTGGATAGTCTGACTCCAAATCTAAGACTCTGTGTTTCCAGTTTTGTTTCTCTCTTTGTGTGCTGGGGGCTGGATTTGGGTCTTGAACATGCTAAAGGAAGCACTAACCGCTGTGTTACATGGCCATATAGGTACCTTGTCATGCTACATCAGTGGTTCTCAAACCGTGGGTCTCAACCCCTTTGGGGGTGGGTCCAATAACCCTTCCACAGGGGTGACCTAAGACTGTCAGAAAGCACAGATGTTTACATTAGAATCCATAGCAGTAGCAAAATTACAGTTGTGAAGTAGCAGCAAAATTAATTTTATGGTTGAGGGGTCAGCACAACCTGGGGAACTATATTAAAGGTTGAAAACCACATGTCCCCACATGGCTACGAGACTTGAGTGAATGCATGCCTATATGTACATGCATAGGTATGGAGCTGTCTGCACATGGCTACACACGTGTGTGCACACACATGTGAATACACACTTTAGGGAAGTTGCTATGGTGGGGCCGTGGCCAGTGTGGGACACAGAAGTCATGTCAGTGGGAAGGGGAGCAGGGCCGATGTTTCCACTCCGATTTCAGGGCCCTTTTTTAGTTCCATGCGGCTGGACGGACAAGCAACCTAGTAGCTGCCCAGCCCTCTCTAGGCTTGTCTGGAAATGTACTCACACATTTGCCTCTCTTGGGTGGGCTTCTGAGGCTGGTCAGGGCTGTCTGAGGGCTGCTATCCCACCCAGAGTAGGGGTGAGTGAGATGGAAGGGAGATGGGGATGAGGACAAGGGTTGCCCTGGACCCCCCACTCCTGTCCCTTAAACACTGGGATTGCAGCTGGGTCCCCATAGCCTCCTAGATCTTTTGTGGGTGCTAAGGATCCAAACGCTGGTCTTCACACATTCACAGCAAGTGCTGTGTTCACGGAGCCATTTTCCCAGTCCAAGAAATGCTACGTCTCAAGATCAGAGGTTTCACTCCATGATTGGCTTGCTCTGCCACTTTGGAGCTGAGTTGGTACATCACGGAAGGAATGAGAGTCACCCCACACCCGAGGGGCAAGAGGGAAAGAGGTGTGTGTGTGTGTGTGTGAGTATGTGTAGTGTATGTGTGTGTGAGTGTGTGTGTATGTGTGTATGTGTGTGTGCGTGCGCGTGTGTATGTGTGTGAGTGTGTATGTGTGTGCGCGTGTGTGTGAGTGTGTATATGTGTGTATGTGTGTGTGTGTGTATGTGTGTGTATGTGTGCTGTGGCTGAGTCCCACAATCTCCTCCAATAACCTAAAGCCCTCCCACAAGTCTCCATCTCTTGAGGTTTTAATCTTTAATCTACCTCCCAATGATGCCAGACGGTGAGAAAAGCTGCTATATGCATGCCTTTGGGGCACACCTACAGAAAAGAGGCAAGGTGTGGGGCTTAGTCACTGCTCTACTGCTGTGACAAAACATCGTGACCAAGGCAACTTATAAGAGAAAACAGTTAGCCAGGAATAGTGGCACATGCTTTTCATTCCAGCATTTAGGAGGCAGAGGCAGGAGGATCTCTATGAGTTCGAGGCCAGCCTGGTCTAGAAAGTAAGTTAGTGAGTTCCAGGACAGGTAGAACTACATAATAGCGAAATCCTGTCTTAAAAACAAACAAACAAACAAACAAACAAAAAACAAACTAACTTGGAGGCTTATGGTTTCAGAGGGTTAGAGTCCGTGACTATCATGGCAGGCAGGCAGGCAAGCAGGCAGGCATGGCAGGCATGGCAGGCAAGCAGGCAGGCATGGCAGGCATGGCAGACAACCAGGCAGACATGGCAGGCAACCAGGCAGGCAGGCAGGCATGGCAGACAACCAGGCAGGCAGCAAGTATGGTAGGCATGGCAGACAAGCAAGCAGGCATGGCAGACAACCAGGCAGGCATGGCAGGCAACCAGGCAGACAAGCAAGCAGGCAGGCAAGCAAGCAGGCAGGCAGCAAGTATGGCAGGCAGGCATGGGACTGGAGTAGCAGCTGAAAGATTACATCCAGATACACAAACGGGAAGCAGAGAGAAAAAGAGACATCCAGAATGGTATGGGCTTTGGAAACCTTTAAGCCCACCCCCATTAACATGTCTCCTCCCAAAAGCCACATCTCCCAATCCTTCCCAAACAGTTCCAGCAACTGGGGACGAAGCACTCAAGCATATGGGTCTATGGAGACCACAGTCATCCAAACCAACACTGTGTAACTACCTGCATTCTAATGCTAGTTATGTTCCCCCAAAACCTGTTTGCTTCTGGGAACCTGACCCCAGTTGGTTCTGCTTGGTAATAAAGATGCCAACAGCCAATAGCTGGGGAGAACAGACAGAGTTTTAGGATTCCCGGGGCGGGCTTGGGACCGGGAGCAGGCAAGAAAGGGAGATCTACCATGCTGGGAGAATGTTAGAAGAGGAGAGACACTCTGTCTGAGAAGAGTGCAGGACAGAGAGGCACGGCCACCATGGGAAGGAGTGGGGAGAGCTCAGCCCAGAGGGCTGCCCAGCTGGGTCCAGGGCAGCCAAGATAGAATGCCATGTGTGGGTTCTTAGGTGTCTGGATACCCTATGCCTGGGACCAGGAGAGCCAGCTAGAGACTAGCTGGTAGACACACACCAAGATGAGCAAGCCCTGGGGGGGGGGGGGGGGGAAGAGACCCTTGTGCACTCTCTGTGTTTGGGACTCACACCCACCCACCTGCCCTCTCATTAGTTCCCACAACCACCCAGGAAACAAGACCCAGAGAGGTCCCCTAAGGAGGCACTTGTCAAATAAACTCCTCAATGAACAAGCAAATGGCCAGACCTCCCAGCAGCCAAGGTAGTGATTCTCAAGTTCCTGATCCCAGTCCTCGCTATAACCTGTCTTCCCCTAGCACACATCTCTGTTCCCTTAAATTGACTGAACCAGTGGAGACCCCTTTGGTCACAGTTGGGCAGGGACACACCTAGGAAGCTAGGCACGTCCTGGGCTCAGTCCCTCGGTCTGCTAAGTGGAAGCGGGTTATCGTGGTTACTGTTGATTGACAACTTGATTGAAGTTATCACCTTGGGAAGGGAGTGTCAATGAGGGACTGTGTAGATCAGGTATGCCTGCCCACTGTGGGTGGCACTATTCCCTGGGCTGTGTAAGAGTGGTGAAGGAGCTGAGCGCTGGCATGCATGCATTAATTCCTTTCTAGCTGCTCTTGCCGGTGGATACAATGTGACCGGCTGCTCTAAGTACCGCTGACATGACTTCTCCACAGTGATGCTCTGTAACCTGGATTCCTGAGACAAACTGTTTCTCCTTCAAATTGCTTTTCTCAGAGTGTTTTAGCACAGCTACAGAAAGAAAGGAAGGCACAATGTTATCTCAGCCAAGACCACTAACCATGGAGGCGTTAGGGGTGGGTGGGACACTGGGCTGCCCAGCCTGGCTGAGATTGGAGAGTGGGAGTGAACCTGCATGTTTCCTCTGTCCAACCTCCGCACAGCCTGTCACTGTGAATTTGTCCCTGTCTGGCCCACATGTCTACCTTCCCCTCTGGCCACAGAGAGCCTTGACCTTGGCCATTCTGCTCTCTGGTGATGGATGAGTTCTTATTTGAACACAGTCTGGTAGCTGCCCCTTGCCACAGATCCCTGAACCAAACCCCATGCTGACTGTCAGCCTGATTCGTGATCTGTGGTCCAGCTCCAAACCCCAGCTGGATGCTGACCTCGGCCACAGGTAAACCCTGTTTCCCAGCCTGGGCAGTGGTCATCCTGTCTCTGATGTTTGATGGTCGCTCACCCCTGCCAGCTGGCAAAGAGCATGAACTAACTCTCTGAGGAGAGTCCCTCCATCCTGAAGGGGGGCACATGAGATGTCCCACTTACAGCCCCGCTATGGCTGGGTACATCAAACCATACCTGAGACTAGGTCTTAGCACCTATCTTGAGTGGATCCACCCTTTGGAGCCTACGTCCTGCCCCTGACCTCAGGTGTGTGTGTGTGTGTGTGTGAACATGATGCCAGTGGTGATATGCTACAGAAACTTCAGAATCCAAGGCCACTCTCTAAGTAGCCTGACCAGGGAGGCGGAAGCCTGGGGTTTGGGTTTAACTCTGCCACTGATTTACCCTGTGACTTCTAACATGATCTTTCTGAACCTTTGTTTCTCTGTCTCGTTTCTTCCTTACCAGGCTCAAAAGATCCTTGAAAAGCCAGGAGTCTTGGTGAAGTGGGAAGCACAGTAGGGTGTATCTCTATTATTTACGTGAGCCCGGGAGGGCAACCCCGGGGGCCTCTGGACTGCTATTTCATCGATGTGGAATGCTGTCCGGGTCTCTCAGCTCATTTCTTCTCCACTGGCCAGCTAGCATTCAGGGAACCTCTGGGCACCATTAGTAGTCCTGCTCCTCTCTAAAATATACTCTATTCTTCTTCTTTATTTAATCACCCTCCTCCCAACGTCTCACCAACGGGCACACTTGCAAATTTTTTAAGTTCTGCTCTTCATCAGACGATGCTATTCCTAGAAGAAACTGGGTCTTGTCTCTGAGAAGGTGGAGCCCCTCCTTCTTCCAGAAGCCTCCCAAGATGAGGCCATATTCACCAGGGCTGCAGTGGGGACTTCAGGAAGCACTGAACAAGACTCCTACTAGAACTCAGCCAGCAAGGTCTCTCTGCATCAGTACGAATACCAGAGCCTAGGGCACTGCCAGTCATCGCCACCAGGGGGCGGCCGGGCTATGTGCAGGTGTGAGGTGTTGCCCAGAGCTAGTCACTTTTACCATAGGCTAGTCCTGTTCCCTGTCTTATCCTGCAGACATGAGGAGGCCTGGTCTATCTTCTTGCCTTCCATCTGGGTAAAGGAAATGTAAATCGGAAGACTGAAATGGCTAACTTGTCGCGGCTACTTATTGGCTGTGTGATCGGAGACCAGGACGCTCTCACCTCTGGTCCTCAGTTTTCTCAGCTGAGGATGACAGACCACGTCTCATCGGAGCCTGTTTGAATTTGTTCTGAGTCACTAACTGCTTTCACGCCAGCCACAAAGTATTAGCTCCACTTCCTCTCAAGTCCTTCTGGCGCCCAGGGAAAGTTCTTGGACTGTTTTTGCATGCTGCCCTCTGTTGGCCGGCCGTGGAACTGCAGCAACAGCCTCCCGCCTGGGCGGCTCAGGGAAGGAGTGAGCTGGAGTGGGGGAGGGGCTTCAGTATTACCGATAACCTGGCTTCTGTTTGTTGAGCACCCACTGTGTCTTAGGTTAAAAACGGCAGGGTCACTGGTACTCCGGACACTGATTCTCAGGATCACAGTCACTTGAAGGTTGAGGGCCTGAGCCTCCAATCTGGCAGTGTGGTGCAGTGGTCAGGAACAGGAACGCTGATGTGAGAGGTTCCTGGGTTCAAATCATAGCCTCCTTGTTTATTAGATGCCTGGCCATGGACAAGCCTTTCAACTTCTGTGCTTTGGACTCCTGAAGAGTAATCTGCAGAGCGTAATGTGTCTTACCGTACTCCATGTCTGTCAGGCACGGAGAATGTGGTCAGCATGTTAATCTCTGACTGCAGTAGATTCTTCTGCCCACTTTCTCCAAGAGCGCTTCTGTTGTTCATCTTGCAGCCACTATCTGTGGGTCTGCATCCCACAGCCATGACAGAACCCCGAGGCTGCCTCTTGTCCACGCCGGGGTGAGCCTGTAGGTTGTGGCGGGGGCTTGAGTTAGGGAAGACGGTTCAGAAGACGGGCAGAGGCAAAGTGAGTGGCCCGGGCTCTGGTGGTGATGGAGGAGGGAGTGAAGATGGTGGTGGCGGTAGTGGCTGGTAATCGAGGCAAAGGTGATGGTGGGCTGTGGGGGCGGGGGGAGGTGGTGGTCGAAGCGGTGTGGGATGGTGTCAACGGTGGTAAGAGGTGTTGCTGGTGGTGAGGGTGACAACGTTGCCGTTGTCATTCGGTGGTGGTGGTGGTAGTACAGGCAGACCCAGCCTGACTGTATGAATGGGGCTGGCTCCTTCGGCTCCAGCCATCGGCAGCCTAGATGTAATGAGCCCTGAGCTTCCCAGAAAAAGGAGCCTTACTGGAATGCCAAATGACATTCCTCTTCCTGCTCACTAGAGCCCCTCCATGCCTCTGTTTCCTCTTCTACAGATGAGGCAGGAAGACAGACTGCCCCTATTTTATTTTATTTTATTTTATTTTACTTTGCCTGTAAGCATTTGACAGAATCTGAGGTGTCGCTCCCAGATGCCCCTCAGGCTCATGGGCTCTGGGCCTGCTGCAGGCAGACTAGCCTTTCATCCCACCGTGGGATTGGCCACCCAGAACTGCAGAGCTTGTCCCACCCCGAGGATGGCATCCCAGAGACGTACTGGAACCAGACACAGAGATTTGTCACCTCTCCAAGGAGGCAGGACAAGCAGGTGAGCTCCTTCTCCTGGTGGCCAGCCTGGGGTTGAGAACTCTCTCCCACACTGAGAGACCCAGCACAAGGCAACAGACTCCAAGCCTACAAGATGTGAGTTCTGGTCCAGTTCCACTGAGAACATTCCCGAGTGTCTCTGCACAGGTTGTTTTTGCGGGTCCTACGACAGTTCTGGATGCTAAGACCTGTTCCCTCACCATCGAGAAAGGCCCAGAGGGGCCAGGAAGTGGCTCCCTTGGTGGCTCTTACATGCATGAGGACCTGAGTTCAATCCCCAGCACCCCATATAAAGCTGAGTGTGGTTGTACACACTTGTAACCCCAGCTCTGGGGCCCAGGTGTGTGTGTGATGGCATTGCTAAGGAGAAGGAGCCTGCAGACCCTCGGGGTCACTGGCAGGCCAGCCCCAGCCTAGCATATTTGTCAAGCCCAAGGGCTAGGCGACACTCTGACTGAAAACAAAACCAAAGCAAAATCAGACAGCTCCTAAAGAAGAACACCTGAAGCTGACCTCTGGCCTTCACACGGGCATGCGCACTTGAATGCACATGCACACACATGGGTACAAACACATGCACAAATACCCAAAAAGAAAGGGACAGTGGGGGCTGGAGAGAGATGGCTCAGCGGTTAAGAGCCCTGACTGCTCTTCCAAAGGTCCTGAGTTCAATTCCCAGCAGCCACATAGCAGCTCACAAATGTCTTGGAACTCCAAGGTCTGACACCCTCACACAGACATACATGCAAGCAAAACACCAAAGCACATAAAATATGAATAAATAAGTTATTAGGAAGGAACAGAGGGAGGGAGGAAGGAAAGAAGGAAGGAGGGAAGAAGGAAGGAAGAAAAAAAGGTCCAATGACTGGTAGACTTGGCCAAAGTCTCATATTAGGCTGGAGCTGAGAGAGGCAAGTACCAGACAGCCCTGTACCTGCCAGGCCTAGAGCTGGGGCTGCTTGCTTCCCTTCCTGGCTATATCCCTTTTATGAAAACCTTGGGGACTTTCCAGCCATGGTCTTTCAGGACACAGTGTCCCCCTGAGGTAGTCGATGGGGCTTTGCACCCCAACTGAACAGACAAGGAACACGACCAGCTGGGAAGCCGCCCGACTTGGGGTTCTGCTCCATGAAATGGCAGATGTGGACTGAGAACCCAGTTCCTAGACACCCCCCAACCACAAAATGGGGGGCCTAGCTGGAGTAGAATTTCTAAGAATAAAGCCGCTTCCAGAACAGGCAGAGAGCAGGGACTCTCAGGCCAACTTGATCCAAGGGTGAGCTCAGGCAGGCCTGGCTGGCCGGGGTGGGAAGGGCTGACCACTTCCTGCTCAGGGCTGGCGGTCCCCCGCAGTCATCAGAAGCCAACCACTTCCCGGTCTGGGCCGCCTTCCCCTTTCTAGCCAAGCAGGCGGGCGGAGGATGAGGTGGCCCTTTGCGTGCTGTGGCCTGGGCGACTCTGGCCTCTTTTCATTTCCCCACTATCGCTGTGTCCCTCTCCACAGCCACCAACGGTCGGTCGGAAGCTGCTCAGAGCTGCCCACCTGGTCCCCTGTCCCTGGCCAAGCCCTTCTCTCAGGCCTTGCTGGGGGTCTGCATACTGGGACTAAATCAAAGCACTATCCTTCCCAAAGAGGGTTAGGCTGGTCTAGTGTCCTACATGGGGTCACAGCACGGGGTCACATGCTTGTCCATAAGTGACAGAACCACAGGAATTTAGTTGAGTCTTACTCTAAAATGTGAATCCCACACACAGTTGACAGCTCTGGTGGCCCTCAAAGGATGTGTGAACTAGAAGACGCTGGAAACAGGGTCACAGTCGGTCCTGCCAGAGCTCTCTAGCTCCCAGAACAGGGACATCATCTCTCCACCCCTGACGCACCCCAGAACCAGCCCACACCCACACCCCAGAACAGGTTCTTGGGACATATGTGCAAACATAAAGAGCAAACTGATTGCACTCATCCAAGCGTATAAATGCTCAGAAACCCCTGTAGGGTGTCAGGCCTGAGCACTGAAACCTGACCAGACAGAGGCAGATTTGTGTCTGCCGTCTTTATCCTGGGTTGGGGCTTATGATGTCTGTCTGTCTGTCTGTCTGTCTGTCTGTCTATCTGTCTGTCTGTTTATTTATTTGGGTGCTAGGGTTGAAGCCAGGACCTTGTATGTGTTATGTGAGCACTCTATTATGAAGCTACATCTTCAGGTCTTTGTATTTTTAATTTTGAGACAAGTCTCACTAAGTTGTCCAGGCTGATCTTGAACTCACTCTGTAGCCCAGGAAGGCCTTGAACCCATAATCCACCTGTCTCAACCTCCTGAGTAAAAAGACTTCTAGGCCTGTGCACCCAGCCCGACTGCCTAAGGATGTTTAAATGCCTCCTCCTATTTTCAGCCTGTCGGAAAGCCAGAGATTTGGGGGCAGTGGCGCTTCTGAGGAGCCTCTACGCAGAGGGTGCTGGGTAAAGAATGTGGCCCAACACAGCCTCGGTTCCCATAGGGCCTTGGTTCAAATGGGTGTGGCTTCAGAAACTGAGTACCAGCTTCCTTGCAGGAAAAAAAAAATGGGAATACAATAGGCAAAGCACCCAGCAGACTCTAGTCAATGCTGGCAGATCCCGAACCCTTCCCTTTCCAGGGCAAGGCAAGCCTGTGAGCCCCGGAGCTTCCGGGCTATACTGGCCAAGGGCGGTATGTTCCTGGACCTGCAGCCTCCAGCTGTGAACCCAAGATCCTTCCTGAGGCCAAGGGAAGAATGCTCATGCCACCAAAAACCAAGCAAGAACCCTGGTAGCCCACAGAAGGCAACATGGCAAAGGGAAAGGCCATGGGATCAGGGAGACAGACAGCTGTCAGTTTGGAAGCTGCACAGTGAGTCCTGGCTGGCTCCTTCCACTTTTTGTGGTTTCAGGTACCCAAGGTGAGCCACAGTCCAAAAGTCTTCAATGGAAGATTCTAGAAATCAACAATTCATAAGTTTTAACCCCTGCTGCTCCGAGGCTTTTGAAATTGTCCAGCATACTCAGGCTGGACAGTGCCCATCAGCACCAAATGCCAGTTTTATTATCAGAAGGAGATGACACTGTCCAGAACTTGTGTTCAAGAGAGACTTATTTGTCCACTGATGTCCCCAAAGAACAAGATCAGTGTGGCAAAGGGCAGAAAGCCACATAATGCTGAAGAACTTTAGGAAAATCAGAGACTCTATATGGCTCAGAACTACCCTGCATCTCTGGCACCCATGGGGACCGTGGTAGTTAAAAATCTACCCTTGTGGATTTACAGTACACTTGAGGATATTAAAAAAAATCTCTGAACAAGGGCTGACCCATGGCTTAACCAGGAGAGTGCTTCCCGCGAGGCATGCAGGAAGACCTGCCTCTGATCTCTCAAATCCACACTGAAGGCTTGGTGCGGAGGTACAGGCTTATTTTCTTAGCAGGGACAGGAGGATCCCCTGACAGTCTTGCCAAACCAGTCAGTTACAGGTTCTGTAAGACAACTGTCTTAAAAACAATTAAAAAAAAATAAGGCAGGGCTGGAGAGATGGCTTAGAGGTTAAGAGCACTTGCTGCTCTTGCAGAGGACCTGAGTTCAATGCCTAGAACCCATGCGGGGCAGCTCACACTCACCTGTAACTCCAGCTCCCGAGGACTGGAAGCCCCGGGCCTCCACAGGAACTTGCTCTCCCAAGCCCATAATTAGAAATAAAATAAATCATTACAAGAAAGTAGGGAATGGTCACAAAAGACTCCTGATGTCAACCACTGCCTCCCACCCTCATGCCTGAGCGCATGTGCACACACACACACACACACACACACACACACACACACACACACCAAAATCCTGAAGAAGCTCTTACAGGTCACCTTACAGCCTGACCAAAGTGTCACCTGTTCTAAACCAACTAGACAAGACCATCAGTGGTGCCATTCAGGTACATTTAATAGGGGGAAAAAAAACCCCAAATAACAACAACAAAAAACCCAGCCAGGCAGGCACTTCCAGCTGAGACCTCAGTCACAAGGACAGCCTCGACCTGTCACATGGTGAAAACTCACAGCTCTTTTCAATACTGTCCAGTGCGCCATTTGTGTTGGATCAAACACTGATGAACTACTACCTAAGACTTCCTATTGTGAATATATTTGCTTTCGACTAACCTACTGTTGGGCTTTGCCCTCATTGGCCAAGAGAGTTCTTCTATTAATAGTGTGTACCTCAGAGGCGGATGCAGACTAGGAGTGTGGTAAGGTATGCAAAGGGTTTGGTGCTAGCGTGGTCGTTTGATGGAGAACACAGAGGCATAGAGGGAAACTTATGGTCATGAAGAAAGCTGGGTACAGATGAAAGTGGAGCTTTGAGCTGTTTGAGTGCCACACACCAGGTCGTTTCTACAGTTTTACATACTCCCTCCCCCATCTCATATTTTAGAAGGACTGCAGAGGCAGTCAGGGGACATTATAAGCTGTGTTCCCAGCATCCCTTGGGACCACACCACCTGGCCTCCTCTCGCTAACTCCACTCTGGAGAGCCACGTGTACTCCCTACATCACTAAGCATCGAGTTTATTGTCTCAGTGGCCTTTCTGGGTTCACCAGTCCTGTGTAACTTTATGCTCAGACTCTCTCGTTCATGTCTACAGTTATTTGTCACTGTGTCTGTCTTCCTTGGTGATGAGGAGCCCCCAAGGGAACAGGGCTGATTCCTCTCAGAGCCCTGAGCCCCAGCCGGGCACCAGGCATAGAGGGAGCTGGCATATGTATTTGGATTGAACCACCTGGGCAATGGGGACATCTGTCAGGAAGAGCCCAAAGTCACCCTCACCTGACGTCAGGACCAGCCAACGGTGTCTCCAGGCCTCTTAGACACCTGAACTGAGACCCATTTCTCCAGCTGCTTTCTCTGGGGGACACTGAGAAGCCGTGGGAGGGCAGACAGCCCTGGGAAACCTGGTCTGGGGTGGGTGAGGTGCTCTACACACTGTGAATGGGGTGTGGCTCTGAGCTCTGTCTCCTCTGAGTCACCTCCTCGGTACCGGGGCTGACTCAGACAGAGAGAGAGAAGGAGAAGCCTTGCGACCCTCTGTTTCCAGGGTCCTAAGCCCAGCCTCGTGGGTGGGATGGTGAGGGAGGCCCTGGCCCAGGAAAGATTAGAACAGTGGTTCTCAACCTTTCTAATGCTTCGATCCTTTAATCCAGTGCCTCATGTCGTGGTGACCCCCCCCCAACCATAAAGTCATTTCAGAGTCGCTCTACAATCGTAATTTTGCTACTGTTATGAATTGTAATGTAAACATCTGATCTGTAGGTTATCTTATCAGCGATCTGAAAGGGGCCGTGGCCCACAGGTTGAGAATCACTGGATTACAGAGGAGTCGTGTAATTTCAGGGCTTGAGGATATCTCTGATCTTCATGCCGTCTGTATAGGAACGGTAGAGTGTCTCCCAGATGGTTGACACAATGGGGCCTGGGGTCCAGAAGCAGCACCTGAGGCTGGCTGAGCCGACCCTATCCTGGCACCCTCTCCTGTCTGAGCACTCATAGAAAAGGGCTCAGACTCCATTCCCATAGCCCGCCTGCAACCCAAGCTTCTCGAGGAATTGAGACCAAAAAGAGCAATGACCAAGAGCTGGATCACACGGCACTTAGCTAGTCTCGCAGTACTCGGGGATGACCCTCCTGAGGAGGCTGAGGCCTGGAAGGGCAGTGACTTCCCCAGACCTATTCTGGGCTAACTGAAGGGCCATCCCACCCTAGTCCTCTGAGATAGCCATCGCTGGCTCTTTGTCTTCACTGCTGGTGCCCTGTGATGCTGAGCAAGAACCTGGGAGGCTCCTACGGATTGCCCGCCGGCTCACGTCTCCTATTGCTTCTGGACACGGATGGCCTCCTTCACCGGAAATCCTACGTTGTGATCACGGCCTCTGCACACCACTGTCCCCCTGAGCTGCTCTATGCTTTGAGCGGTGGAGGAAGCCATTTTTTCCTCTTCCTCACCAGGACGTTAACCTGCGTGTGTCTCATTCTGGTCTGTGTCAGGCACCCACAGCTTTGTTTTGGTGACAACAGGATCGTTTGTCACCAGGCACTTCCCGAGGGCCTGCTGGAGCAGGGTGACAGGCCCTTCTTCTTCTCACAGCATGTCCTTCCCCATCAAAGAGCCTGGGCCCCATGGGGTGCAGGGGTTTCTGGGAACATGAGGCTTTGTGGCCTTGAGGTTCAGACCCTAAGTCTGGAGGGAGCCAATCTGGGTTCTGGCTGTGTGCTGGTGGCAGAGTCACTCAACATCTCTGAGTGTTACGAACCCTGCCTGCAGAACAAGGTGCAAAGCCCCAGGGCCTGAACGGGCTGAGAACTCGGCGGGTGAACACTAGGGTGTCTGGCAGGTTGTATCATGTGTTCTGTGTGTGTTGGGAACTCTGGTCAAGGGCATTTAATTTCCAGGAATTCTCTGGGAGCAGAGCCGGGTCCAGGTCCTGGGAGACACGTAAGGACGGTTTAGTGATTAAAACAGCGTGGTTGGTTGTAGGCCAGGGCTGGTCTGCCTTCCACTGCCTGAGGTACTTCCAGGAGACAGAATCCAGCCTGTCTTCTTCCTTCTCACTATGGCCAGTGAGGATTCGAGTTTCAACCCAAGACCCCAGACTGGCTGTACAGCTCGAGACCCCAGCCTGCACAACCTTACGCTGCCCCGACACCCCATCCCAGGCTGGTGAGGCCAAGTGCGGAGACCTGGAGAGGAATGGAGACCAGAGGAACTCAGGAGCAGGACAGGAGCTAAGGGGTGTGTCAGCACTCAGGGACTGTTCACAGGGGTGTGCCCATGTGCTCCCTAAGGCAGCTCCATGGACAGAAAAACTGAAGAAAGAATAAGCCAGCAAGAAGGGACAGAATGGCTTTTCTGCCCCCTCCCTTAAAGACCAGCACACACCATGGACCTGGAGCTTGACAACAAAGAGGTGCCGGGCAGGTCTATCTGACAGAATTTTCCTTGTTGGGTTGTAATAACTATATATTATATATATATTACATATATTATATATATAGCTGTAATAACGATGTAAACTCCTATAAGAATAATTGAAAAGTTAGATCAAGAGAATAATGATATAGCAATACATAATTCTCCTATAAGGTTAATTGATGGTGGTAAGGCTAGAATGGCTAAGCTTGCTGTTAGTCTGCTCTGACGCCCCTGAAACCCCGCTTGACTAACGTGCTGATCGAAGAGGAAGCTGACCTTCCAGCAGAGAGACATACTGGATAGGCAGCGACTTCTCTCCTCCATGAAAAGGGCCACCAGGGGTATATGTCAAAGATTCTACCCAGCAGTCCCCAGGGACCCAGCTACCCAAGGGCTCAGAGAAAAGGACACAGGAAGTGAGGTGACAGGGGACCTGTCTGCTGTGTGGTCCTGGGATGTGGCCTGCCAGATGCCTTCAGATGATCCTCCAGCCCACAGCTCTGAATGCTAATAGCACCAAGGGCCGGGGTGAAGGACGGCACTCACCAGTGGGTGGAGGAACAATGGAAGTGGGGGAGGAAGCTGAGGCTGGGGGGGGGGTGGTAATGGCAGGATAACAGGGCTCAATGCTGAGCTCTGAGTGAGGGGCTCCTCCGAAGTGACCATCAGTCTCACACTGACTGCTGTCTTATGGCAGGCAACAAAGAGCATAGAAATGAGAGTCAGGCTGGGCGGTGGTGGCACACGCCTTTAATCCCAGCACTTGGGAGGCAGAGGCAGGTGGATTTCTGAGTTTGAGGCCAGCCTGGTCTACAGAGTGAGTTCCAGGACAGCCAGGGCTACACAGAGAAACCCTGTCTCGAAAAGAAAAAAAAAAGAAAAGAAAAAAGAAAAGAAAAGAAAAGAAAAAGAAAAAGAAATGAGAGTCAGGCTGTGGGGGTAGCCCCCTCCCCTAGTTATCGTCCGCCAGGGTCATAACACCTCTATTCCAAGGAAGGGGGTTGGGTAGTGTTTGAGAGTCATCAATTGGAAGGATGTCAAACAGGAAGTGAAGAGGAGAATCACTGCCCTGGAGCCCTGCTTGGGATACTAACATCATGATTATTGGTATTATTGACAGAGACACAAAGGCTCAGAGAGGTAAAGCCATTTGCCCAAGACCACACAGCAACGAGGTGATGGGGATAGAATCTGATCTTTTGATGTGTCTCTTTCAAAGCTGCAGCCCTTCATTCCCCGTGGCTCCCTGCAACCCCTCTGGTGCCTCTTATGGTCCTTTGTTACAGCAAAGTATGGAATATCAGAGACCCCAGAGTGGGGCGTAAACCTTGGTAACCTTCATTTCAGAGGATGTGATGGGGGAGAACTCACATAGTCAGTCAATGCCCTGGCCAGGGCCGGACTCTCAGCAACAGAGGCTCATGCCAAGCCCTCCTCCCCCTGCAGCGGGGTCAGTCCCTTTGCGGCCCCCTGTCCGGTTCTCACCCCTCACAGGAAGTGATGGCTACAACCCATTCCTAACCACAGGGGAAATTTTAGGGTCTGGGCTGGACTCAGATCCAGCCAGGGCCCCGGGTCAGACACTGCGTCACAGGCAAGAGGCACTTGTTTCTCACAGCTGTCTGGCACTGGGATTCCCCTGGCTTGGCTTGGACCTCCTGACTGTGGCCAGGGCCCCCAGACTGATTGCAAGGACTGTCCTTGTGTCACAGGCAGGTTCAGCCTGGGTAGAGCGGAGAGCCGCCGAGGAGGCCAGGTGTCCTAGTGATTTTCTGCAAGGCCTGTATGGTCCTGAACCACGTCTGCCCTTCATGGCTCCAGCATTCATAGCAAACTTTCTCCTGGTGTCTCAGGAAGGTTCCCCACATGTATTTCTGCCACTACAACACCCAGTCACTGGACCCCACCCAGGCTGGAAAGAGGCAAACATGTATAGCGTAGTGTTTTCCTCAATAGAACAGGTCCCTGTGGCTTCTCACTTTTTCTCAGGCTGGGCTTCAGGGAGGATGTTGGGCGGCCTCCAAGGAAATGTCTTCAATACATCGACTGTCAAGTCCGGGGAGTGAACGTCGATGGCCTGACCGTAGGCAGAAATGTCTAGAGAATAACGCTCTCAACCCAAGCCTGACTCAGCTCCTACCTGAGGCCTCTCTAGGCCTCTCCTGGAGGCTGATGGAGGTGATGGGAGGTACCCTGGTGCCTCTAACTGGTGAGCTGACCCAGAGGCTCAGCAGCCCCAGCAGGAAGCCATGTGGCTGGCAGGTATGCAAGTCACAGGCCGCTTGAACCAGTTCTGGGTAGTGGCGCTTGATGGGCCACAAGTGCTGCAGACAGGAGAGCTGGAGGGGCAGAGCCACTCAAGTCTTTTGGAGCCCACACAGGGCCACCCCGTGCCCAGGTGCTGGACATGGAGCTGTGGAGTTTCGTATTAGCCTTACTGGCTTAGGGACTTGTCAGGGTCTTATTTCTCCTTCTCCATTCCTCCCATGTTAACTTCATGTCATTGTACACTAGAAGTACACAATTTAATTTTTTTTGCCTGCATGTATATATGTATAGTGCATGTGTGCCTGGTGCCCACAGAGGGCAGAAGAGGGCATCAGATCCCCTGCAACTTCACTGGAGTTACAGATGGTTGTGAACCATTATGTGGATCCCAGGAACCCAGCCCAGGCCTTCTGCAAGAGCCACGAGTGCTCTTAAACACTGAGCCATCTCTCCAGCCCCTGTAACTTGCTTCTTGATTTTGCAGGGGCTCTCAGCTAAATGTGAGCCTCCGAAGTGGTTTTAGGCTTTGGCGGCCTCACAAGGGGGCTGGGATTTATATTGCTCCGTGTACAGCAACAAGACTGTGGTCTTGTGAATGGTGTCGGGACTTCGAAGGCTTTGAGATAGTCAATGCCGGACTGGGTGTGTTTTGCATTCTGAGACTGCCATGAGCCTATGGGGCCAGGGCTGGAATGTTGCCATGTGAATGTGAACCGTCTCTCCCAGGTTCATATGTCAGTCAGCAGCTGGTGGCTCTGTTTTAGGAGGTGGTGGGGCAGGCTAATAGATGAGAGTGATGTCTCTTCTGGATTCACAGGCTCCTGCATCTCAGAGTGAACTGCACCAGGCACCCGTCTTGCCTGACATGATAGCTGGATACCCACGGATACTATAAGCCAAAGCAAACAGCTGTGACTCTGGATAGCTGGTCAGGGGTTTTTGCTATATTGATGAGAAGAGCAATGAGTATGCTCTCAGGGCTGGTACCAAGCAAGCATGTATTCATGGCTGGAATCCTGCAGCTGTGGCCCACTTTTAACCTCTGCTGCCTCAGTCTGAAGCCCCGAGTGTCTGCATCAATGGCAGAATTCCAGGCACCTTCTGGCAACCTTCAGACACACTGCTTCTCCCACTAGAAGCAACCAGCCTCATTCTTCATCCATCACCTGAAGGCCCAAGACTCACTAGGTCACTACTTCCCTGGAACCTGTCCATGACTCCCCTGCCACTCTGGGATAAGCACTGTCCTGCTCAGGCCCTGGTGACCCCTTGACCCTCAAGAACAGAGCTCAGCATGCCTTCCTCAGGGACACACTAGCCCTACCCATTGCCAATGGCTAAGCCCAGCAGAGGCCAGAGTCCCCTCCCCCATGTTCCTATGATGCTCTGGGGCTCCAAGGTTGGCAACACCTCTTAAGTCCGTAGAAGGGTGGTCACCTGCTGTCCAGGGAAGTGGGTCCTCTGAAGAGCTCCTCTGGGTCTTTGCTGTCACCTTCAAATTCCTACCAGTCAGCAGACCCAAGATCCTGATTCCCTTGATGGTGACCACAGGGATGTCTGTATTGTGACAGAGAAGTCTCTAGAAAATGTTCCTGGAAACCACCCTCTGGTTGCTGTTCTGGTGATACCTGCTCAGCCTGCAAACTTGGGTGTTATCTATTGTGCCTGCCTGGGTGGGACACTAGGGGGTGAGGGAGTGGGGGGGGCAGGGGGGGCAGGGGGGTGGGAGACAGGGCTGGTTTCTATTCTGAAAACATTCTGTTGGGTCAAGGACAGGGGCAGAGGGCATGCAGAGAAAGAGCAGGCACCTCCCAGGGGAAGCAATTTCTTGAGGTCTCAAGCTTGGGGACAGGCAGGTGAGATGGGGCAGAGCCAGAGTGGAAGAAGCTTAGACCGAGGCTCCAAGCACAAGGTCATTCTTTCTTGCTCTTGGAGACCAATTGTCAGCCACCAAACTCTGGGGACAGCCCTGACGCTGTGCTCTACCACGTGTCTGTCCTGGGTTCGAGTCCTGCTTTGATACTCCTTACTACGAAGAAAATAGACATTACCACACAACGCCCTTGTGCCTCAGTCTCCTCAAACGTAAAACGGAAGATGTCTGGTGGAACTCTTCACAGGCAAGACGTTTGCAGGGGAGGTGTTTTTGTGGTGCTGTGGAGAGAACTCAAGGCCTTATGTACCACTGGGCTTTACCCACAGCCCCTCAGTGGGATCCGTCACATGACATGTTCTACACAAAATAAATACGCATTAAATCTCATCTGCTTCTCTAATCCTGAAAGCATTTATTGAGCACCAGCTGTGTGCCAGGTGCTCCCAGATGATACACACACACATGCATACATCTGAACCCAAAGCCATGTCACAGGTGACGTGTCACAGGATTAAGCCAGGAAAGTGGAGGTTGATCGAAGTCCTGGAGAGGTTGAAGGTGGCTTCCTGGAGGTGTTAGTGGCCGAGATGGATCTGCCCCAGTCCCACTTCCTGACAGTCAGTTGTTCCAGCTTGGGTAGAACAACCAAGCCCTTGAGCACCAAGGGCCCTGGGCTCCCAAGAGACAAAGGAGCCACTCTGGGCACTCCCCAAGCCTTCCAGGAGTCCCTGCAGGGGAAGGCCCCAGCAGGCCGGGTTCTCAGGCAGCAGGGCCTCCAGCAAGCATCAAACAACACAAAGGCTTTTCTCACTGCCAGTGAGTCACCAGCCTCTAGAGCGAGTGAGCAGGCCCTTGCGCTAGCTACAGAAGACAAAACCACACATCTGAAGAAGTTTCCCACGGGCCACCACCGGCTTTAAATAGCTGCATCAAGCCTTGGAGGAGGTGGTGGGCGGAGTGGGGAGCCAGGGCTCTTTGCCAGTCCACCGGGGTCCCAATCTAGACCCTGTCCTGACATTCAAGCCCAATAAGTTGTATAGACTGGAACTCAACCTCCTGGGTACCGTGCAGATGTGCAGAAACCTAGAGCTAGCAGCTGGACACACAGATAGCTAGACAGACCTCCAGCCAGCGGCAGGAGTGGGGTGACTCCGGAAAGGGGGAAGTTGACCTCTCCATGCACCCTAAGCAGCCTTCAGGCTTTGCTGGGCCTTCTGGTTGTCACCTGACACACACACACACACACACACACACACACACACACACACATCAGGCTCAGCTCCCCCTCACCCAACCCATTCGTGACAGCTCCCTGGGCGGCGTTTCCGGAGGCAGGCTCAGAGCTGGGCTGCTGACGCACTTGCTGCCCCCCCAGCAGGGCTGGGTGTGAATGGAGCCCCCCATCTCCCTTTCCCGTAAATGAGCTCACCCCAGCTGCGCATGGTTCTAAGAAATGGGAGATGAGCACCCTGTCCCTCATCCACAATGCGGGGTGGAGCTTTTCTCCTGCTCCTCCCTCAGCCCAGGCTCCAGGCAGGGGCCACCGCAGGCTGGCAAAAACTTTCCCTGTGGGTGTGGATAAATGTCTTGAGTGTCGGGGCAGCTAGGGTCATCAGGTCTCTGGGTCCATCTCTCAGTGGACAAACAGACAGGCCCTCAGATATGGGGGGCAGGGCACAGTCATGTGCCATCCCAAGTCAGGAAGATCACCTTCCTAGGTCCACAAAGCCCTTAAATGCTGTCACCCGCTCACCAGTACAGGCCTTGGTGACCCTCTAAGTCAGGGTCCACAGCAGGCCATGACTTGCCCAGTCACACAGCGTGCCAGTGGGGATCTAGGTAGACGACTGTGTGTTCTATGCCCTGACCAGTGCATAGATGTCAAGCATTCACTCCACAAACTGAATCCCTTGTGAGTGCCAGACCCTAGATTAATAAGATATCACACCTGAGAGATGAAAATATATATATAATATATATAATGTAGAACATAATGTAGAACATATAAAGTATAATGTATAACATAATGTATAGTATATTCTATAATATACACTATAATATACATTCTCAGCAGGAGCCAGGCTGAGCCCAAGTTCTTGTGGCTGAGCCTCTAGGTTTGGAAGAACAGTCCAGAGTAAGAAGGCCCAGCATTCTCCATCTTCCATGGTCCCTCAGGTTATCAGACAGCTCCCGAGGCTCCTGAGGCTGTGAGAGGTTGAGGTGGGTGACTGTTGGTGGCTGTCACTCAGCAGCTCAGGGACGCCTGCTCTCCTGCTGCCCCTCTGCAGGGCCCTGTACAGGAGGCCTCCAGAGGTGGCACATGGCCGAGGGACGGTGTGGATGATGCCTGCACCTCTCTGCTGTCCCACAGGGTGGGCGAGCAGTGGGCATCTGCTAAGCCACCACTGAGCACTTGTGATGCTGTGCCAGGACATCGTGTGGCACTGTGTGGCATCTCTGTGGTCCAGGCTGGTGGATCCCGGTCTCCTCAAGCTACACGCTATAAGGAGGAAACCTGATTATTGTGGGGCAAAGGAGGGCATTCAAAGGCTACAGTCTCCCATGTTTGCTCCTTCCTCCCTCTGTCTGTCTGTCTGTCTGTCTGTCTGTCTGTCTGTCTGTCTCTGTATCTTTATTTGTTTGTCTCTTTGTTTTTATCTTTGTCTGGCACTCATTCTCTGTCTCTCTCCTCTCTCTCTGTCTCTCCTCTCTCTCTGTCTCTCCCTCCCCCCCCCCCCTCTCTCTCTCTCTCATATTTCTCTATGTCACTTGGGGAACAACATGGAGCTCATAGGCTGGGTTGCCTGTGCGCACAATGCATCATCCAGCTGAAACCAGGCTCTGTCGACCTGCTGACAGATTGCCTCGTAGTTCAGGGGTGCCAAAGCCATGGTCTGGACAGGGGCTACACCCTCTGGCTCTGACTAGTGTCTATGGTGGGCCACTGTCTTCGGAGATTTCATGCCACCTTCTGTACAAGGGGCAGCGGATGCAGAGAGACAGTGGCTGACTACATGAACCAGGGAGAGGGTGCAGGGGCATGGGTAGACAGAGTCACAGTCAGCCAGCTAATGGGAACAACCCAGTTTCTGCCAGGCTCTAGGAGAAGCACCTCCCTGGCCTGCTTTGGGGTCAAGTGGACAGTGGCCACTGCCCAGGAACAGAGAACCTGTTCCAGCACCTGCAACTGATCTGCTGTGCCTTCAAAAACCCACTCCTCATCTGCACTGAGACTCCCTGACACAAGAAAGTCACTGTGGGGACTCCCATGTGAGGAGCCACCATGATTTCAACAAACACACTGTGACCTTCCCTCTGGGCTGGGAGCTTCAGGCTGTGACCTAACAATAAGGGCTCCGCTTGTATATTTAGATCAGCCAATGGACTCAGGGTAAGCTAGCATCCTGAACTCCGCCTGGGAGGCCTATACCACCTGTGGTCAGCATGCATGTCTGCATGGACACACATGTGTAGGCATGCATGTGCACGCACATGACTGTGTGTGGAGGCATGTGTGTGTCTGCATGCTGCATGGGTGGGTGGGTGTCTGCATGCTGCATTTCCATATTGTGCATAGTTGCTGTGGTCTGGCTACTGTGGCAGTGTCTCTGGGGGGAGCCTCTCTGAGTCTGCACTTTGCACACTTAGCTCTTGCATGCATGCATCAGCCAAGTGCATGAGCCTATGTGCACATGGGCCTGGCTGGGGGCAGGGGCTATGTGTTCATGAACGTGTGTGTGTGTGTGTGTGTGTGTGTGTGTGTGTGCGCGCATGCGTGCATGTGTGTGTTTTGTTCTCGGGGGCAAGACCTGGGGAGAACCTTAGAGAGTCCCTTTCAGGGACTTATAGACCTCTTCCTTCCCGAGTGTGCCTTCGAGTCAATGAAGCAGCCTACACCTTCCAAATTCCCATGCCCTCCACACAGGAGCTCCTCCAGTGCCTGGGAGCCATGACCTGCATCCAGATTTCCCCGTGTTCTACCCCACCTTCACTGCTTCCTCTCTCAAACTTGTGCCTATTGCCCCCTTCCTTTCTAGGGCCCCTTTGCTCTGCACAGGAGTCAGCAGTTGCCTTTGAGGTCCCACACGTGGCACCCCAACTATCTTGCCAGCAGCACACTTTTACAATTATGTTTATAATTAGTGTACATATGTGTAGTTATGTGCACGAGAATGCAAATTCCCACGGAGGACAGAGGACTCAGATCCCCCGAGAACTGGAATCATAGGCGAGCCATCTGCTGTAGGTGCTGGGAATTGAACTTGGCTCCTCTGAAAGGGCAGCTCTATCAGCATTGGGCTCCTGCTCCCCTAAACAGAAGGTCTCTAACCCAGCCCTGTCAGTCTGACACCTCCACACCTACATCAGTTGGGCCACCAGGAAGTCCCAAGTGTCCCCAGGGCCAGACAGCCTCTGCTTGGTGACCCCACGGAGAGCAAAATCCCCTCCACATGCTCATTACAACTCGCCCAGACCTTGCTTCTGTTTGCTGAGGACATGCACAGCGGGGCCCATGTGGTTTTTATTTCAGTTTCACCCTGGAAAAACAATGGTTTGGATTACGGAAAGAAACAGTTGGTACGATGTCATGAGAAGAATGAGGGGGAAGGGGAACCTTGTAAAAGTGGGCACCAACTTTCCACTCGTGTTCCAAAGCCTTCTGGAAGTCTCTAACCTCCTTCCGTGGCATGGCTGCCCCTCTGGCAACCGGGAGGCTGCTTGTGGAGGCTAAGGAGAAGGGCGGAAGCTCTGCTGCCTTTACTCTGTTTGGAAGGAAACTTGGCCTCAAATTTCCCTGCTGGGAAATGGGAGAAGGTAAACCAGTTTCTTCAAATACCCCTAGAGCAGAGCCCAGGAAGCCCATGGATGGTCCCTGAAGTTAACGTGGGGCTCTGCACCAAGAGCATCAATAACACCATGGTACCCATATCCTAGACTGACAGACTGAGGCTAGGTGTGAGAAACTAAAAAAAAAGACCCCTGGCCACGGGCTGCTATCTGGGTCATCCCCCACCCCCGACTTATGGGTTTCGGGATCGGGGGGAGCTGTTCTAGGGGTGAAAGAGCGATTGAGCGGTTGGGGCCAAGGCAGTGAGAACTATGGCAATCTGGGGACACGCAGGTGGCATCTTGGTTCAGAATCTGCCTGTTGGGAGGTGGCATAGTCCTGCCCTGGTGAAACAGTGAAGGACAGACACTAAAGTTCCCAGGTTAGCCCAGGCCTAGGTACAGCCTTGTTTCCTGAGGACAAGGAGGATTGGATGACTTTGGCCTGTAGGGTGACCACACTCTGCCTGACTGGCCCCAGGATATCCCAGCCACACCAGCTTCCATGCAGCCACCTATATCCAGAATTAGGGCTCCACGTGGCCAGGGGTCCGTGTGCTCAGGGCTCCATGTAGTCAGGTTTGGGCTGTGGTCAGGGTCACGGTGAAGGAGCTGAACGCAATGACTTCATTGTAGAAAATCAAAGAGCCTTCAGTCCTTCAAGGTCAGTATTGTCCTTGGTGGGGTTGTTGGTGTGGGTTAAGTGGAGGTGAGCGTGGGCTACTTGGCTCATGGACGCTCGTCCACACCACAGTGTGCACCATGTCTAGGCCCTGCACATATCGTAGGTAGTCACCAGTCAGTGACAGGAGACTCAGAGCAAGAACCAGCCCCGCCATGTTGGTCACACACAGGACCCCGGAAAGGCTGGCCAGCCAGCAACGTCTATCTCACAGACAGACAAGCACTGAGTACTTGAGCTTGCCTGTCCTGAGCTTGTGACCCCAAACCCTCACAAAAACAAAGACAAAACAAAACAAAAAACCAAAAACAAAACCAAAACGACCAACCGGATAGAAAGGATTCCGGAAATGATGTTTCCCTCATTTTACAGGGAACACTGGGGCCAAGGGGTGGCGGGCTTGGCCAGGGTCATACTGGACAGCATCTCCAACAAGGGTCTCTGTTAAAAAGCCAAGTGTAACACCTGCCTCTCATCTGAGCACTCAGGAAGGCTAACGGGAGAATCAGGGCTCAAGGCTGGCCTCAGCTCGGCTACATAGCGAGTTTGAGGTCAGCCTGGGCTACCTGAGGTCTGTCTCCAAAGCAAACAGAAAACAAGAGCTTTACAGCGACCCCTATAGGCTGTACCTGCACCTGCAGCCTCTCAGCTAATGCAGCAGAGACTGTTGACACCCAGTCTGATTGCGATGGGGAGTTGCTACTGGGTGGGGGGTTCAGACGGTGTTCACCAACTTCATGGGAAGAAGCATGACCTGAGCCAGCCAGGGCCAAGCAGAGGCTCCCATCATGCCTTTGTCACTCGAGCTCGGGCAGGAGTCAAGACATGCTAGCCCCTGTGCCCGGGTTCACGCCAGAATGTTGGGGTCTCCTCAGTCTACAAGGACTCCAGGCTCTGTGCGCCACACCATCTCACCTCAGGAGCCGTGAGAGGAAGGAAAACCCACAGGCCCAGATGAGGAAGTCCTCTGCCTGTCACTGTTTGCCCTGGTGGATTTCCCCTCAACCACCAAATACGAAAGAGCCAGCTAGGAGAGACCAGGCTGGAATTGGGCAGCCAGGGGCTGTGGTAAAGGAGGGACAGGAGTCGGGATGGAAACATTTGGGCCGAACGCCATTGGCTCCTTGGTATCTATCTTGAAAGGGGTCAGAGGTCAGAGGGATACTTGCTATATGACCTTAAACACATTGTTTGTCTTCTCTGGGCCACGCATGTAGGTCTATAAAATGAGACATTTGGCTCTAGTAGTGAGTCCACCCCCTGACACACTGCTGATCTCTCCAAATAAGTACTTAGCATGCTATTTCCACATCCCGTGCCTCAGTTTCTCCATCTGTGGCTAATCCCAGCCTCTCCTGCTCAGGGCTGTAAGAGGACGGTGGCTCAGGCAGATGGAACCCTGACACTGGCTGAGGAAGGACCAGATGCTGAAGAATCTCTGCGGTGACAGTCCCGGCAATCATCTGACCTCATGGCTGGCTAATCAAAGGGATGGCAGCCTAGGGCGAGACATCGACGGGCACAGGGGAAACTGACGTGGAAGCCGCTTTCCTGCCAGGCTAGGGGAGATCCCTCAGCTCCGTGTACTGTGACTCCAGGAGCCAGTGGTGCTCTAGGACACTAATATCCCCATCTCAGAGGCTTGGCTCCCCGGCAGGTGACTCGGGCAGACCTGTAGGGAGAGTAGCTCCATGCCAGGTCACCACTGCGACTGCAAGCTGTGTGCTCCCAGAATTCCTCTGGCCAGTGCCAGGCCTCTGACTCCCTACCACTGTGGTGGTTATTGTCTCTCCTGCCGTGCCCGTTCCTACCCACTGGGTCTCTCGGTGACGGCCACAAGGCTGTAGGAGGGTCTCAGGCTCTCACTGATGGGGTTGGGGGAGGGGCTCACCACAGAGTCTGCTGACTGGGTCTCCCAGCCTTGCTCGTCAAATGCCTGGTAGACGACTTTGGGCAGTCGCTGCCTCTGCCTCAATGTCCTTATTCCCAAGCCCTAGTTCCCAAGGCAACATGACTGTTGAACCAGTTATTCAGGTTCAAATCCCAGCTCTGCCATTCATAAGCTGTGCTAGCCCTGGAAATCTACTCAACCTCTCAGTGTGACTCAGTTTCCCCATCTATGAAATGGGAAGAAAATAGAATGTCTCCCTTATGGGGTTGTTGCAACGGTTGCTATATAAAATGGCAGGAGACAGTTGAAGGACATGACCTTTGCCCTTGCTGGCAGTATTTTCTAGTTTGTTCTTTGGCGGAGTATAATGTGAGTGCTAACTGTCAACTTGACAAGATCTAGAATCTCTTGGGAGACTTCTCCCGGCATGCCTGTGGGGGATCATCATTGATATAGGAAAATCCATCTTAATTGTGGGTGGGACCATTCTCTGGTCAGGGGTTCCTGAACTGTACGGAGTAGAGAAAGCAAGCTGGGCATGTGCTTGTATTCCTCTCTGTTTCCTGGCTGTGCATGGGGTGTGTCCAGCTGCCTCGGGCTCCTGCTGCCTCATCCTCCCGGTGACAGACTGTGCTTTGATCTGTGAGCTGGAAGAAGCCCTTGCTCCCTCCAGCCTCTTTTGTCAGGTGCTTCATCTCAGTGACAAGTAAGTCACAGGGGCTCATGTCCCAGGCTGGCTTCTTACTTGCCATGGAGCTGAAGGTGACCTTGAGCTCCTGACTCTCTGTCTCTGCCTCAAGGGGTCTGGGATTTCACATGTGTATTCCATGCTCCATTCATGTGGTGCTGGGATTACAGATGTGTGTGTGTGTGTGTGTGTGTGTGTGTGTGTGTGTGTCCTATGCCCTATTCACATGATGCTGGGGTTGAACCCAGGGTTTCATGTGTGTTAGACAAGCACACTACTTGCTGAGTGTCCTCCTAGCCAAGGCCATACGGTTTTTGAGGGAGGCTGAGCTGGGCGTGCCTGGATGAATGGCAGCCTCTCCTGCTTACAAATTGTCTTGTTTAGAGGAAACAGTAGCTGTTAGTCCTGCCCGTAACCCAAGGGTTCAGGGTGGCATGAGGCTAGGGAAATAGGAAACACTTGGCTGTACACTTGGAGTGGCCCGAGAGGCCTGATGAGAGCCTGGCAGCTTACCTGGGGACCTGCCATCTTGTACTTCTTGTCACAACACCCTTGTGGAGTCACTCAGCAGACTTCCTTGTTACTTTCTCAGGGTGGCCTGGATGCCAGGCTCCATGTGCCTGCGTCTTGCCACATCCAGCTCGAGCCCTGGAGATAGAATGCAGGACACAGCTGACGTGGATATCCAGCAGTGGTGGCCAGCACTGCCCTTCACAGCATTCTGCAGGTAGAGGGAAGCTTTCTTTTGCTCATTGTTTCAAAGGTTTCAGTCCCTTGTGGTAGGAGGGTGTGGTGGGCAGCTTCCAGCAGTGAGAGAGCCATCTGCCAATAGACTTTCTCCCCACAATCCCCCTTTCGGTTTTTCGAGACAAGGTTTCTCTGTGTAGCCCTCGAACTCCCTCTGTAGACCGGGCTGGCATTGAACTCACAGAGATCTGCCTGCCTCTGCCTCCTGAGTGCTGGAATTAAAGGTGTGCACCACCATTGCCTGGCCCTCTCTCCCCCTTTTATTCCATCAGGTCCCCAGCCTACAGGACAGTGACTCACCCAACCCCCTATTCAGGGTAGACCTTCTTAGAAATGTCCCAGGCACTTCTCATCCCAGTCAAGCTGACTGAGAGGAACCACACAGGAACTTTCAACTGCACGGAAATACATGTCTGAAGACAGAATTTCTGAAATGAAGTCTTTTAATGGCTGAGTCAAAGGCACAGACCCCAGAACCAGGGCAGAAGCAGGATCAGACCCAAGAGAATACATGTCCACGGTTGTTATATGAGGCTTAATCTAACTGTCAGCTTGATGTGATCTAGAATCACCTGGGTGACAAGGCTCAGGACATGCCTGTGAATGGATTATCTTGATGCCCACTGTGGGTGGCCCCATTCCCTAGGCTGGGATCTTGGATTGCATATAAAGTAGGAAGTGAGCTGAGCACCAGCATCGTTTCTCTCTGCTGCCTGACTGTGTGGATGTAGTGTGACCAGCTTCCCTATACTCCTGCAGTCATGTCTTTCCTGTTGTGGTGGACTAAACCCAGGAGCTGTGGGCCAAAAGAAACACTTGTTCCATTAAGTTGTTTTCGTTATGACATTATATTGAAGTACTAGGAAAAATAAATTAGGCGTTTGTTTGTTTGTTGTTTTGAAGCAGGGTCTTTCTACCTAGCCCTAATGGTCCTGGAACTCACTCTGTTGACTATGTCTGGCCTCAAACTCAGAGATCCATCTGCATCTTCCCCCATAGAGCTGAGATTAAAGGCATGCACCCCCACACCTGGCAGTAAGGCACATCATAAAAGCTCCCAGTAGCACCTGGAGTGGCTTTCTAGGGCTTCCCTACTGCAGAAGCTCAGCTCAGAACCACTCTACCCTGTGAGACAAGGAGGCTGGTTAGTCAGTCATATCTCAGTATGAATTAGTTCATCTCCTAGCAGTAATGAAGGACGAGATTTGGGGTACAATCTAAAGAAGAGGGGGCCAAAGTTGTAGAGAACATAGGCCAAGTACAGAACCTGGTAGTGGTCCCTAGTACAGAGCAGTTGGAGAGAGTTCTCCATGAATAGCCGAAGGGTAGCTTCCCAGGGAGATGGGGGGATCCTGAAGGGGCCAGTGAAGGAGGGATTTAGGATGCTGTCCCTGCTGAGAGTCGGGGATCACTGACTAGGTGAGGCCCTAGAGACGTCAGATGGTGTGCAGAGGGTTGAGCCTTGAGCTAACTCCAACATTCCTGGGGCCCCCAATCCACAGCTTCCAGAGGGGAAGAGTCTGGGGTTCACGCCAGTCCTGGCTCTGTCTCCTTCTGTACTGTGTTGAGACCCCAAGATGACCCGGCCCCTCTGACTCTCAGATCCGGTAGCCCACGCTCAGAGCCCACTCCGGGGACATCCCTGAGGTTTGGCCCAGTCAGCTGGACCTGAAGGTCAGCCGGGCTCCTCTCTGGATGCTCAGGGCCTTCGACCATCTGATGCTCAGCATGGGATCTAGATGGGCAGCCTGGAGACAGGGGCATGTCCAGTAGGGGCATGAAAGCCCGTGAAATGTCCCAAAGACATTCATTTGAGCAGGAAGCGGAGGAAGCCTGCCAGTTTGGGGGGTAATTATTTTGCAAAACTTTACGAAGTTTCGGAAAATCCTGTTTCCCCCTTCGTTGAAACCATTGTTTTTCAAGGGAAATTGAATTAGAAGGTGGTGGCGGCTCGAGGGGGCAGGAGAGGGAAGAGTGAGCCACATGTTTTTCTAACTAACTGGGCGTCTGTCCTGTGCCAACAACTCCCGAAGCTTCTTGTGCTCTGTGTCTGGGACCACCAGGGCTGTGGCCAGGGGCAGGAAGGAGTCCCCAGCCACTGCAGGGATATGGTGGTAAGATTGGATGTTCCTCCACCTCCTTCACTGGACCGGAGGGTGCTGGGGTTCAGCTGAGAAGTGGCTTCAGGACTTGAGTTCTGGTGCATAGAAGCCTGGGAGGGGCTGGGCCTCTGTTTCCCTTCTCGGAGGCCTGCAGCCAGCAGTGGATCTCTGGACGGTGAGAGCAGAGCACGGGCCAGCAGGACAAGAGCTCTTCTGTGAAAGGAAGAGGCTCACTGCCTTGATTATCACTTACAGTCAGCCCTCTCCAGGCTGGTGTGATATGATTGGTAGAGTCTAGCAGGGGCCAGAGCTAGGATCAGCTAGTGATGTCTGCTGTGGACAGACATTTGGAAGGAATGGTAGATACCAGACCAAAGATTTGCCATCTCTAATGTGTTCTTCCGGTCTCCTGGCCTGGCAGCTGAGCCCTCAAGAGGTCAAGGGCAGCAAGTTTCCCAAAGGGGTGCTGGCCCCATAATCTGCTCACGATCGAGTCTGCACTCAAAGGTTACCAGTGGCCCTGCTGCCTTTAGCTGCCCCTGAGATCACAGCTACATTACCCAGTGACTTTGAGGTGGAGTTCTCAAATGCTTAGCATGCTGTCTGGTATGTAGTAAGTGCATAATTTCAATAATGATAAGACCTTTCAAAGCTTCCCAGACAGTGTGACCTTGTAGGCCCCCTGCACACACTGGAAGCCCTATGTCTGTCTTGTCCCTGGGACAAACAAGCCTAACACGGGGGCTTTGAATAAATGAGCATCCGGTATTGCTACCTCGGGGTCTGGCTCATTACAGAAGCATAAACTGAGCACTTGATGTATGTCCTGGCTGGGGCTGATGAGCTGCTAGTTAAAGGTCTTAGTCTACCCGGTCTGGACAGCTCCCCTGAGCTCTGTGCAAAATGGAGGACTCTCTTTCTCAGCAGGGCTTTTTCTTTTCTACCTTATCTGGGGAGCCTGACCCCTACACTCTACCTGAGGAACTCACAGAACCCTTGGCGAAGTTATAGGTTCAGCTTCCTGGACTGCTTCTCTATGCAAATGAGGCATCCCCAGAACCCTGAGCCTCCACCAATGAAACTTCACCCTAAGGAGAGCCCCTTCCAGCTTTCCAAGGCTTAGACAGTCCTTGCTCACCCCGAGTAAAGAGCACAGCTGTTTTGTTAAATATCATCTAAAAGAACTGCGACACCTTGGAGAAAACCTCATCCTGGCGTGCACTGGTGGACCAGGATCCTGCTGACCCACCTGTTTCAGACTTGATTTCACCCTTTCCCACCCAGTATGCCACCCCAAGGGAAGAAGTGAACGTCAGAACCTGGTTCCTCTCCATCCTTCTCTGCCTGGTGTTCAGCAGTGCCTGGACACCCCATGGAAGAAGCAGAAATGGGAAACAAAGTTAGATGCATCCATACCTCCTCCCTGCCTCTCAGGCAGGTTGGAGCCGCCTCTCAGGCAAGGTATACAGCAGGAGCTCAGCAGCTGCACTAGTGAGGACACAGGGGCAGAGGATCATGGGAGCCCAGACTCTGGGAGGACTTCCCCCACAGTGGGTCCCCAAAGCATCCTGGGTATTTACAGACTGGGAACCACATGGCCATGTAATTCATTGTCCTGGCTGCTACTGCTCCTGCCCAAGGACCCTGAAGCTCCACGGCTGAAAGCTGCCACTCACTCAGCAGAGCCGCTGTTGGTTGGGAACAGGAGAAAGGCAAGGGCGTGGCGCCACACTTCTTGCTTGGTGTCTCTTGTGCCACTGTGGTCAGAGCTGGCTGGGCTGTGTCCATCTGGAGACCTGGTTTGGCTGCAGGGCCGTGCTGGTGCCTCGGGCTGGCGGGTGGCTGGGAGCTCAGCTGGGCCAGCTGCAGGAGTGCCTACACATGGCCTCTCTCGGGTGGTGGCCTTGTGTGACAGCTGCCTCTTCACGTGTGAGTGTCCCACAAGCAGGCTTCAGCCACTCGCCCTTTAAGACCCACAATGGAGGTCATGTTGTGTCCAGGTACTCTTGGTGGGAGCTGATAGGGGCCACTGAACCACCCAGGGAAGAAAGAAAGATTAGAAAGCAAACCTTGGTGAGGTCAGAAAATTAAAACCATTTTTAAAAAATATTTCATGCTAGTTCTTTTTTTTTTTTTAATTGAACCAATTTGACTAAAATTCTTTTTTTTGTTTTGTTTTGTTTTGTTTTTTGTTTTTTCGAGACAGGGTTTCTCTGCATAGCCCTGGCTGTCCTGGAACTCACTCTGTAGACCAGGCTGGCCTAGAACTCAGAAATCCGCCTGCCTCTGCCTCCCAAGTGCTGGGATTAAAGGCGTGCGCCATCACCACCGGGCAACTTAAAGTTCTTAAAGAAACTGTGCCTTGTGGCATACATTTATAATCCTAGAAACCTGGGAGACTGAAGCAGAAGGATCCAAAGTTCAAGAGAGCTTGGGCTACAGAGAGGGTACCAGGTCAGCCTTATACCTCTATAAAAAGAGCTCCCCTCCTCTTCCTGTCCCTCCTCCTCCCCCTGTACATCCTCCTCCCTGCTCTCCACCCCCTCCCCTTCCTCCAACTTTTGAGATGTATCTCATGTAGCCTAGGCTGACTTCAAACTCCCTACGGTGCTGGGGATAACCTTGAACTCCTGGTCTGACTGCTTCTCCCTCCCAGATGCTGCTCTTTCAAGTCTGAGCCACCGCACCTGACTCTGATCTTAGTGGCAGCAAGCTTAGCTTCTGGTGGACCCCACAGTCACACACAAGGGACACACACCGGCTGTTCTGCCTGCACCGAGGTGATAACAGGGATTCCACACAGACTCTGGAGAGTCGGGGGGGGGGGAGGACGAGGGTGGGAGCAGGTCAGCTCTGAGCAGCCTTTGTGAGCAGGGGACCATTTACACAAGAAACTCTTATGCCCTTCCTGCCTCAAAGGCAAGTGACCATTCCAGGCACACCAACAGACTTTACAGCACTGTGGGCTGAGAGCCGTGCCCCCACAGACAGGTTTGGGTGTCTTCAGACTGAGGCACTGGATCAACTGAGCTGATATTTCATCCCACCCCTGGGCACCCTTCTAAATGATGGCTCCTGTCTGGAGTTGGTTGGAGCTGGGCAACTGTCCCTAGCTCATCTAGCTGTCAGTAGGCTCCTAAAGGCCACCTAGAGTCCCTTGTCATGTGACCGTGCACAAGCCATTTGCTTCCCCCTAAGATAGCAGAGCACAATGCCTCACCCCCCACCTCCTTTTAAAGGTTCCTGGAGTGAGCTCAAGCTGTATATTAGTTACTGCTGCTGTGATAAAAGACTTTGACAGAGCAGTTTGCCGGAGAAATGGTTTATTTTGACCTACAGTTTCAGAGGACAGTCCATCACAGCAAGAGGAATCAAGAAGATAGAGTGGCCTTGAAGCAGCTGATCATGTAACTTCTACAATCAGGAAGCCAGCAGGGCGGTGGTGGTGCACGCCCTGAATCCCAGCACTTGGGAGGCAGAGGCAGGCAGATTTCTGAGTTCGAGGCCAGCCTGGTCTACAGAGTGAGTTCCTGGACAGCCAAGGCTACACAGGCCCTGTCTCAAAACAAACAAACAAACAAACAAACAGGAAGCCATGAATCCTGGTGCTCAGCTAGCTTTTGCCCTTTCAAAGATCAGAGCCCACGCGCAGGGAATGCTGCCGCCCACAGTGAGCAGGTCTTCCCACTTCACTTAATCTAAATAAGATAACCCCCACCCCCGCAATATGGGCATGCCCAGAAGCCCATCTCCCAGATAATTCTAGATCTCAAATGAAAATTCAGATTAGCCACCCCAACTCCACTCCTTGTAGCCCTGATACCCAAACACATCACTTTAATCATAATTTTCCTTCCCTTGCACTGGAATTCTCATGTTTGTCTCAGAATGCTAAATACAATCAGAAGCCTTCATCATCTGTGACATTTCTGACCGTCTTCTAACAGTTTTAAAGTTTGTGTCTTGTCTGAGACTTGCAATCTTTTAAATGCAAACTCCTATGAAGTATAAATAAAACAAGAAACCATAAAAGATGCTCTACAGGTAAAGGCAAAAGAACGCAGAACCTAGCCAACAGTCTACGATTGATCCCAGGAGCCAGCATAAAGGCTGAAGGAGAGAACCGACTTCACAAAGCTGTCCTCTGACCTCCACGTGGGTACTGTGGCATGCATTCTCCCACACAGTGGGCACGTGTGTGCGAGTGCATGCACGTGCACATGTACACACACACACACACACACACACACACATAATTATACCAATAAAATGACAAGTTATACTGTTACATATTTCTAACATATAATGGCAGATTAAACATGCTGTTTCAAAAGGGAAGCATTAGCCAGGCGAGGTGGCACACACTTTTAATCCCAGTACTAGGGAGTAAGGGCAGTCAGGTTTCTGAGTTTGAGGCTAGCCTGAGCTACATAGTGAGACTGTCTCCATAAAAGGGGGGTGGGGATGGGCTGGAGTTAGGGAGATGGCTCAGAGGTTAAGAGCACTGACTGCTCTTCCAAAAATCCTGAGTTCAAATCCCAGCAACCACATAGTGGCTCACAACCATCTGTAATGGGATCTGATGTCCTCTTCTGGTGTGTCTCAAGACAGCTATAGTGTATGCATAAAAATTTCAAATCTTTGAAAAGGGGGTGGGAGCATTGGTGACTAGTAAGGATTTTCCAGATCAAAGCAAAACAAATCCTATAGTTCCTTGTCTAACATCTGGGGATCAAGATAAATTTGGCAGGACTCCAAAGGGTTTGGGTAACCCCATTCCTCCAGTTCTGCTGACTGCAGCACACGGAGCCTCCAGCTCTCCTTGGCAGACACCCATAGTCTCGGCATCCCCGATGGCCCGGGGTCTCCATTCTTTTTTTTTCTTTTCTTTTTTTTTTTTTTTTTTTTTTTTTTTTT
>JADRCD010227878.1:0-13328 GCA_019843815.1 Montemys delectorum
TTCTCCCTAGAAATGAAAATTCAAGAATCAAAGCCATCTGAAACCAAAAGGATTGTTATACACCAATACTGTAAAAATTATGTCATAGCTTAATTTGCTATTTCAATTTTCTTGCATATATCCACATCTACCCACATATTTATAGGGATTTTATATCTATACTTATTACACAATTTAGAGCTGTGTTTGAATTGTGTCATTCTCTTCCAACCTGTCTCTTATCCTTGCCAATTAATTCTGACAGACTCATCCATATTGCTTCATGAAAATCAAATTTATTCATTTCTATTGGTCTTGAATATCCTGCTAGAGTCTGATAATAATGAATCTTTATTTTCCTAGAACTTGGCCACAAATGACTTGCAAAATAAACCGAAAATGAAGAATCTGCTTTCTCAATTCGTTTTCTATTGTCATCTCTTTTTGAATGAAAATGAAGGCAATTTTCATTACCACTATGGGCCTCCAGAAATTTACTCTAGCATTATTAGGCAGATATGCTTCCTGAAGTATGAATAGAGTCACCATCAATGGGCAATTGTTTTATTCCAGGTCATTGTTCCAGTGTGTGTTCTGAAGTGTGAAGTGAGAATTCCCTCAGCTCTGATAAACTCTCATCTTGTCCTTTTCCTGCTGATTTTCACATTGGTCTTGCACATCACAGACTCTAGCAGTTGTTAAGATGGGTACCAGGGAAGTTGCTGCAGGTATCATCAATTCAAAGGTATCAATAGTGCAGGAGCCTCTGAGAGGAAACTAAAAAGAGATAACTTAATTGCAAGTGCAGAATTCAGTGGAATAATTTTTTGAAAGTTAATACTGCAAATTCTATTATTGATCCTTGAGTAGTGTTAAATAGCCACTAATGCCATTTAGGGAAACTTTCCTTTATAACTTCATTAATTAATTACCTAGTCTATGGAATTACTTGATCAAAGGAAAATAATTGTCTAATCATATGACTTCTAAGAAGTCTTTTGAAAATCATGTATTTTAATGTGGAATGGTTGATAGTACCAAAGGAGATTTGTGATTAGCATTTTTAATCATGGGAAGGTAAATTGATTTTTAACAATGTGAAAAGGGGACCTATCCCTTCATAACATAGTTTTTCTTGCGATGAGCAATCACTGCCTGCTGATATGTTGATTATGTTGGTCATCACTGAGATCTCTGTACAGACTTTCTTTGTTCCCATTCCCTGTAGTCATTTTGAAGTAACTCAGATGGCACACACACAATGGTGTCAAAGACAGGTCAAGTTTACTGCAGAGTAAAATGTTTCAGGCTCTAATAGGAAGAAGGACAAAGTACAAAGGGACTGCATGTCTATCTGCATTTCAGGAAGGCTTTATACAGTTGCTAGAGTTTCCACAACAACCATCTTTCCCTGGGGATCTTTGTCCTATTCATGTGTATTAAATCCTACAGAAGGGACAATGGTAGATTCTTGTCCTAAATCAGAAAGCCATTTGATTTATAGCAATTGTACAAGCCTTAGGGCTCAGAGCCAAATTTAGATAATTATGTACTAATGACCTCCTGCACTGCTCAGGATATCATGCTTCCTCTTAGAGTTAGTGACTAGACTCAGCTCTCATTCTTCTGAAGAGTAATTAGAGCCTGCAGATCCAGGCTTGTTTTATAGCTCTGCGTACAAAGGAGCAACCTTCCAAGTATATCCACTATGGAGACTCCAGTATCCACCAAGGCTTCTGGTAGCTAACTAGCCACAGGACGTGAATTATTATATATTATTCTTTATGCTTTCCCCTTACTTTTCTTGAGTTTTTCTGTTTTTTTTTTTTTTTAATTTTTTTTTACTTATTCACTTTAAATTCCATTCACTGCCACCCTACAGGTCACCTCCTTCTACAATCCTTCCTCCTGCCCCTGCCCCATTCCTTTCTTCTCCGAGCAGATAGGGGCCTCTTTGTGTATCCTAACCCCGACTCTGGCGCTTCAAGTCTCTGCAGGTCCAGGCCAGACAAGGCAGACCAGCTAGAAGAACACATTCCACATACAGGCAGCAGCTTTTGGGATAGTCCCTGCTCCAATTGTTCAGGATCCACATGAAGACCAAACTGCACATCGGCGACATATGTGCAAAGAGGCCCAGATCCAGTCCTCCATGTTCTTTGGTTGGTGGTTCAGACTCTGAGAGCACCAAGGATCTAGGTTAGTTGACTCTGTTGGTCTTCCTTTGGAGTTCCTATCCCCTTTGAGATCCACAGCATGACAGAGTAGAATACAATTTAATGAAACCAGAGCAGAATAGTGCAAAAGATTGTCAGGCAATTTTGATTATAGCAATCATTCCAATAAACGAAGCTGGAGATTTCAAGGTATCCAGGGGTACCTGTGCTCCTCTGTGATTGAAATTGGCCAATCAAAGAATAGTGACACATGACTTTCACTCTGCGCAGGAGGATGAGCCAGGTGGGTCAATAAGCTGGAGGTCATTCCCAACTACATAGCAAAATCTTAAAAATGAGTAAAGAAATAACTCAAAAATCAAAATTAATGTCTACTAATTGTTGATCTTAAAATATAATAACATTCTAACGAGGTAGGATATGGAAGACCTGGAGATCCGTGAGAAAGATGTGTTTCTTTGAATTCACCATGTTAAATTTACTTCACATAAAACCAGAAAGCTGATTTGGAAATAAACATAATACCTTTTTAAAATAAAAACTTATATTTGGGGATTAAAATAGGTAACTGTGGGCAGAGCCTAGAAGAGATACTAACACCTGGTTCAGTTCTTCAGAGGGCCCAACCTTCATCTCCAATACCTACACTGTGCCTTTCCACTGCACTCTTCTGGTCTCTATAGGCTCCTGTACACACACACACACACACCCACACACACACACAAGCATATATATATGGGTGCATGAGTGTATGTTCAAGTACACACTCATGAAAATACAATTAAATATACAAACACTTTTAAATTATAGCTCCACAAATAATTATTTACGCTGGACTCCACAATGGGATGCATATTTTAAGTCTTAGAAAGTGGATATGAGCCAGTAGACATAAGGGAATGATGGCTTTGTACATTTTGAGATATGAAGCCTGCTTACATTATGAGAAAATTTAAAGATAGCATAATAAAGTTTAGCAAAAAAAATTATTTTCATTTACTGGATTGACAAACTGGTTAATAACTTCCTGTGTTGGCAAGTTGGGAAAATGTGTTCTTCCTATGTATTGAATGAACTCATATTAGTCATTTGGGAGTTTGTTCGTAGGCCCACATATTTTAGAAAAAAATATTATATGCTTTATATGCTATATACTACCTCCACAAATGTTTTAGACCAATTTCTAAATGTATTTATTTCCATTAAAAGATTATGACTTATTTTTACTGTTTTCCCTACAGTGAGTACTATGTAATTAAAAAATAGAGCAATGAGAAGACCAAACGTAAGGATAATAGGTATAGAAGAGACTTAAGACTCCCAATGTAATGGACCAGTAAATATCTTCAACAAAATTATACAAGGAAACTTCCCTAACCTAAAGAGATGCCCATGAACATACAAGAAGCCTACAGAACTCCAAATACACTGGACCAGAAAAGAAATTCCTCCTGTCACATAATAATAAAAACACCAAATTCACTAAACAAAGAAAGAAATTTAAAAGCAGTAAAGGAAAAAGGTCAAGTAACATATAAAGGCAGGCCTATCAGAATTACACCAGACTTCTCACCAGTGACTATGAAAGCTAGATGATCCTGGGCAGATGTCATACAGACCCTACAAGAACACAAGAATGTGATTTAATTCTATTTACTTAAAATATGTTTTAAAATGTTAGCAAATTCAGATAAATTGAAATCATGTAGCTTTTCTCATTATAATGCAATAAAAGTTAAAAAAAAAAAAAAAAACACTGCTGGTGGGATTGCAAACTGGTACAACCACTCTGGAAATCAGTGTGGCGGTTCCTCCGGAAATTGGACATAGTTCTACCAGAGGACCGAGCTATACCACTCCTGGACATGTTCCCAAAATATGAAACAACAAATAATAACAACTCATCCCACAATAATGCAATAAAAGCCAAAAAAAAAAAAAAACAAACTGGAAACAACCCAGATGTCCCTCAACAGAGGAATGGATACAGAAACTGTGGTACATCTACACAATGGAGTACTACTCAGCTATTAAAAACAATGAATTTATGAAATTCTTAGGGAAATGGATGGATCTGGAGAGTATCATCCTGAGTGAGGTAACCCAATCACAAAAGAACGCACATGGTATGCATTCTCTGATAAGTAGTTATTAGCCCAGAAGTTTGGAATACAGGAAGAACAACTCACAAACCACAAGAAACTTAAGAAGAAGGAAGATCAAAAGGTGGACATTTCATTCCTTCCTAAAAAGGGGAACCAAATACCCACAGAAGGAGTGGCAGAGATTAACTATGGAGCAGAGACTGAAGGAAGGACAAGCATATAGCTATTTCCTGAGAGGCTCTGACAATACCTGACCAATACAGATGTAGAGGCTCACAGCCATTCATTGAACTGAGTACATGGTCCCCAATGAAGGAGTTAGAGAAAGGTTCTATGGAGCTGAAGGGTTTGCAGCCCCTTAGGACGAACAACAATTACCAACTAGTACCCTCAGAGCTCCCAGGGACCCAACCACCAATCAAGGACTATATATGGTGGGACTGAATGTTCTGGCAGCAGGTATATAGTAGAGGATCTCAAATTCAATCATCTATAGGAGTAAAAGACCTCAGCTTTGTGAAGGTTTTGTGCCCCAGTGTAGGGGAATGCCAGGGCCAATAAGTGGGAGACGGTGGGGTGGCAGGCATGGGGAGGGGGGAGGCAAAAGGGCTTTGTTCTTGTTGTGTTTGTTTGTTTGTTTGTTTGTTTGTTTTTTGGAGGGGAACCTGGGAAAGGAGAAATTTACATGTAAATAAAGAAAATATCTAAAAAAAACCAAACAAATAAACAAAAAAAGAATAAATAAAAATGAACTTCAAAAAAATAAAATCAAATAAAAACATAACTGGAAAAATTAACTTTTAAGTAAAAAGCTTGCAAATTTTCAGAGGTTAAAAAAAAAAACAGCAGGGCAGGCAGTGGTGGCTCAGGCCTTTAATCCCAGCACTTGGGAGGCAGAGGCAGGTGGATTTCTGAGTTCAAGTCCAGCCTGGTCTGCAGAGTGAGTCCCAGGACAGCCAGAGCTACACAGAGAAACCCTGTCTCCAAAAAACCAAACCAAACCAAACAAAACAAAACAAAACAAAACAAAACAAAACAAAACAAAACAAAAAACCGGCTGTAGCTGTTAGAGATTCCTATAACCCTTAAAACATGGACATAGAAAATGAATGATAATTAAGAAGAATGTGAAATGTCATCACTAGGTAAACCCAGAACCACAACACAAGAGATATAATAATAGCAACTAATTATCAATTTCCTGCTATGGATGCCTAGAGAGCAATTACCTAAGAGCAAGCCCTAAAAGTCCTCAGACTGTAGCATTTCTGGGCAAATGCAGAGTGAGTATTGACTGAATTACTAGCTCCCATAATGACTGCTCCACGTGCATGTGCTTTATTCCCTGGTTTGTAGTTTTCTGTTTTGTCGTATTGAACTTAGTAAATGATACATCTCCTCAATCAGTGGGAGCCTTGTCTCATTTTCCCATAGCACACATTGTAAAAGACCTGAATGTAGGCATGTACATTCTCATAGTTTGGAAAGTTGAGAGAACTCCAAGGTCAAATTGATAGATTGGTTTTGTTGTTGTTGTTCTATTGTTTTTGTTATGTTGTTTTTGTTCTTTTTTGTTTGTTTTTGGTTTGTTTGTTTTTGGTTTATTTACTTATTTTGCTTTTGTTTGTTTTTTGTTTTTTTCATGAGGACTCTCTTTTTTGGCTTGCAAAACTACAAACAGTGTTCTCACATGGTAGCAAGGGGAAGCTATGGCATTGAGCCTATCACAGGGTTTTTTAACCTTTATGACCTATTTAAACCTGACTAACTCCCAAAGGACCAGCCTGTCTTATCATCATATTGGACATAAGGTTTCAACGGATGACTTGAGAAGGGACAGAATTGCCTGGCTTACAAGAGAAAGTAAGTAAATGTCATCGAGGGCCAGGTCTAAAGAGTAGGCAAATTCATCTGCATATTCCCTTTCAGTTTTACTTCTGGTTCCTCTCTTGTCAGACATTATGGACTAGCCTGCTGGAGGCTTATGAGAGATACCTGAAGGAAACCACTATCCCAGCCACTAGGATTTTAGCCCTGACCATCATAGGTCTGTAAAACTTAGGACAACCTCTGGCAAGAGTGCATCAGAGATGCCAGATAAGACCAAGAGCAGCAGCTCAGGTCTCCACAGCCAAATCCCCAAATGTCTGTTGTCTCATGAAAACTAGCAAATGGCCATGGGTTTTAAACCACTTATTTGTGGAGTGGCACGTTAACAAAGCAATAGCCAGTACTAAACATCTCTTTGGAAGGCAATTTCTCTTTTGGCTCAGTATATGTTAGACATTTGAAGCATGTGGGTTGGTCAGATTCTGGGCTATAACTCAACAATTTAGCTTCTCTTAGATAATTATATACATATAAATGGCATGCCACGTGGAAATCACATTTAGAGATCTAAGTTCTAATCCAAAATAACATAAAAACCGGTAAAAAAAAAATCCCTTCAGAGTTTATGGTCACAGCACACATACCAAGATCAACCTAAAGGGACATTATTACCATAATGCTTTACAAAAAAAAAAGAAAGAAAGAAAGAAAAGAAAAATGAACTTCAAAGGAACTGCTATTATTTCCAGCATAATAAAGGGAGTCGGTGGCAGAGACTATCCTTTGATGACTGTTTTCTCTGTTCAGAAATAGCCTCCAGCTGCTATCCTGCCCAAACCAGCAGAGACAGCAAATGTGAGCTGAAGCTCAGGGCAAGGAGAGAAGAGTGGGCTTTGCAGGAACGGACACTGTGTGGGGAGAGGAACATTTAGTAGCTGGTGACTAGCACTGAGATCTCCAACACACTGCACTATTTGCCAATCGAAGGTAGAACCTAAAACTTTGCGTGTGTAAAATTCTCATAAGAGGCCTGGCCTCCAGAGACAGCGATTGTGTGAAGCCTGTCCTAGATGAAATCGGCAGTGTCTGTGTGGCGAAGCCCACCCTGCCATGTATACTCTAATTCAGACCCGAAGGATGACTATGCTCTTTACTGTTATTTAGTCAAGTATTTCTCAACATGATGGGGGAAAAAAAAGGTTTTTTTCGTTCTATTTCCCCCCTCCCCAGCTTCTACATAGGATATCTTGATATGGTTCTTTTCAAATGAAAGAAAATAAATTAAATCAACAAATTTAGTGGGTTTGAATACACACATACACACACACACACACACACACACACACACACACACACACACGAAGTTTACTTCAGACTCTGTTGTTTTAAATACTCTAGACTTTCCCCAATTTTATCGAATCAATGGCATCCTTTGTTTCATTTCTGGAAATAAAGGAACTGCTGCATTCTCTTGTTTATATCAATACATACACCAAAATTTATTGGCAATACTATAGTTTCTTTCCAAAAAGTGACGTTCCAGTGAATAATCATTGAAGGAGGAGTGTTCTCTCAGGAAACTTACAAGATCCTGACTCCGTTCACAAGTCCTCTGCCTAATACTGGGTACCTTCCAAACATGCTTGTCCTCATCACCTTGTTATAGAGGTAATATTTCAACACATGGATTGTGGAGAGAAACTGAATTCAATCTAAATGAGCGTCCTGAGCTGAAGCGCTTTATTTCTACAGCCTGAACTAAGACAAATATTCAGTTGGATAAAGGGATAACCACAGTTAAAGTGTGCCAGGAAATTTCATTTCTTGTGATAAATATAAAACTACTCCTTAATTTTAAAATATGCTAGATTAGTATGCATGTAAAATATCCAGAGTGTATATTTTTAGAACTCAAGATAATAATGTCTAAAGTCATGGAAGGGACAAAAAAGAAAAGTTTAAAAAGTAAAAGAATACAATTCAATTTCAATGCAAATACAGATCCAAAGAAGTAAGAAACTCATCAAAGAGCAAATAGAAAATGCAACGAAGTGTACTTTGTGTGTTGGAGGGGTGTAAATTGTGGCCAAAGGGCAGATGACAGCACATTATGTTTCCCTGAAATAACCATAGTTATAATTCTTGTCTAATGTGCTCTTCCAGGACTGTGGCAATCCTTTACCAAGTGGAATGTGGTGACTCTGTGTGGATAGTTTGACAAACGGAAGGTGACAGGCATGGCAGAGTGTGACTTTCAGTGCTGAATCCCAGAAGGTGACTCAGATTACAGCTAATTTGCTTCTTTCTGTAGGGAAACTTATTCTTGGATTTACAATATAAAGAAATTCATATCAGGTCATCTAGAGATAGAATCAAAGAATAAAATGCTTGATGCCAAAACTGGAGAACATGTGTTCTGAGGTATCTACAGAGGCCTGTGCTTCTAACCACGGGATATGAGGTGAAGCCAAGAAGATCTCAGGGTCTTGTTCACCAGTAAGTCCAGCTGAAGAAGTAAACACCTCAAAAAATATGGATAGCTATAGAAGAGAGCATTCAGCCATTAACCTATGGTTTTCACACGGACCTGCAGGAGCAAGTATGTGTTTGTTGATTCATTCATACACAGGCCAAACACACACACATGACATGCACACACACAACTATATCAGATTGAGAGGCTAGATTCAGTGCTATACATGGTGGACTCTGCTAATGACTTGGTCTAGTAAGATCAAGAATTGACAAATGGGACCTTATAAAATTGCAAAGCTTCTGTAAGGCAAAGGACACTGTCAATAGGACAAAACGGCAACCAACAGATTGGGAAAAGATCTTTACCAATCCTATATCTGATAGAGGGCTAATATCCAATGTATACAAAGAACTGAAGGAGTTAGACTCCAGAGAGCCAAATAACCCTATTAAAAATGGGGTACAGAGCTAAACAAAGAATTCTCAACTGAGGAATACCAAATGGCTGAGAAGCACCTAAAGAAAGGTTCAATATCCTTAGTCATCAGGGAAATGCAAATCAAAACAACCCTGAGATTCCACCTCACACCAGGCAGAATGACTAAGATCAAAAATTCAAGTGACAGCAGATGCAGGTGAGGTTGTGGAGAAAGAGGAATACTCCTTCATTGCTGGTGGCATTCCAACCACTCTGGAAATCAATTTGGCAGTTTCTAAGGAAATTGGACATAGTATTACCAGGGAACCCAGCTATACCACTCCTGGGCATATACCCAGAAGATGCTCCAACATATAATAAGGACACATGCTCCACCATATTCACAGAAGTCTTACTTATAATAGACAGGAGCTCGAAACGACCCAGATGTCTCTCAACAGAGGAATGGATACAGAAAATGTGATACATTTACACAATGGAGTACTACTCAGCTATTAAAAACAATGAATTTATGAAATTCCTAGAGAAATGGATGGATCTGGAGAATATCATTCTGAGTGAAGTAACCCAATCACAAAAGAACACACACGGTATGCACTCTCTAATAAGTGGATATTAGCTCAGAACCTCAGAATACCCAAGATACAATCCATATATCACAAGAAACTCAAGAAGAAGGAAGACCAAAGTGTGGATACTTCAATCCTTCTTAGAAGCAGGAACAAAATACTCATGGAAGGAGTTGCAGAGGCAAACTACGGAGCAGAGACTGAAGGAAGGACAATCCAGAGACTGTTCCACCTGGGAATCCTTCCCATATTCAATCACCAAACCCAGACACTATTGTGGATGCCAGCAAGTGCTGACTCACAGGAGCCTGATATAGCTCTATCCTGAGAGGCTCTGACAGTGCCCAACTAATACAGAAGTAGAAGCTCACAGCCAACCATTGGACTAAGCATAGGGTCCCCATTGAAGGAGCTAGAGAAAGGACCCAAGGAGCTGAAGGTCTTGCAGCACCTTAGGACGAAGAACAATATCAACTTACTAGTGCCCTCAGAGCTCCCAGGGACTAAACCACCAACCAAAGAGTGCATATGGTTAGACTCATGGCTCCAGTTGCATATGTAGCAGAGGATGGCATATTTGGTCATCAGTGGGAGGAATGGCCCTTGATCCTGTGAAGGTTCTATGCCCTAGTGTAGGGGAATGCCAGGGCCAGGAAGCAGGAGAGGGTGGGTTGGTGAGCAGGGGGAGGGAACTGGGTTTGTTTGGTTTTTTTTGGGGGGGGACCGGGAATGGGGATATCATTTGAAATGTAAATAAAGAAAATATCTAATAATAAAAAGTGAAAAAAAACTCTTAGCCTACAATGTCAAGACAGGCATGTGAGTGACTAGGACCATAGATGAATGTAGTCTTCATGTTTCTATACATGTTTCTATACAGAACCTGCTTGCTACAGATATATAGTGAATTCAGCATTGCCATCAGCTGAAGTCACTGAGCTTGAGTGATTTGTCATGCAGCAATAGACCCTAACTAAGTCACTAGCTCTTTGGTATACAGCGGAAGAGTTGAAGCTTCCTTCACATTGTATTACTCAATCATGTGATCCTCAGCATTCTGCAGCTTATGACAAATCTCTAACTTATTCGTAGACACTCACAGAAATTAAACGATTCAAATAAAATCAAACATGCCAACAACATCTTCCCTTACATGACCAAAGTTTCATAGTATGTCAGACTACGTGGAAGTCTATATCAGCGTTATTCACTTGTTGTCCTTTAGGCCAGTGCTATGCAGAGTCACTGCCCATGGGGACCTCCCTTTGGATGGGCAGAAGGGTCAGTACATTCAGGCTCCCTTCAATCCAACACCTTCCTTGGCATAGGCTGCTGTTTCGCTCAAGCACAGTCAATTGTTCCCAAGTCATGGAAGATTACATGAAGTTTAACTATCAGGTGCTAGAAAGATGGTATTTGTTATACCAAGGAAACACACACTCATTCAAACAACATAAGGGATGGGGTGAAAATGTAGGGAAGAAATTGGATGGACTTGTATAGGTTCAGAATAATTTTTTTAAAAATGTGTATTTTATTGAAAAATGAGATAAAATCTTGGAACAGCAGTTTTCTTAGATTGATGGAGACATCTCTGGTATATTCTTGCTACAACAGTTGTTTCATCTCGACATGAACTATAATAAAGTTTGTTGCAACCTTGAACTCAACTACTACAAAGGAGTCATGGGAATTCTGAGTATTATTAAAAAAAATGAAGACAGTATTTTGCTCTGAATCTTACCTAACCACTTATGGCTCTCTAAGTAAACCTCAAGTTCAAGCCTAAACACTTGTAGGTAATGTAAGAGACCTTGTTATTTTTGAGATTCACATTTTGCAATTATTCTATTTATTATAACACAAATCCACAGAACTTAAAGTAAGACTTCACACACTTTGGATTCAAGTCTTGGAGAATGGAGCTGGGACTAACCTGTCAGCTTCTTTCCTGAGGACCACCTCACATAGTATTGGAAGGTGCTATGCAAGCTGCCAAAGGATAAACAATTGATAGCCTTACAGGGAATCAGAGCAATGACCTGCAAAGCAAAAATGATTTAACTAAAGTGCAATGGTGGCATTTATACCTTAGGGGCAATCAACAATTATCAATCAGATTTAAGGCCTGATCAATTGTAGGAACTTTATGCTTAGTACTGTAAACTCACCCAGGTACCCATGGGGAGGTCATAGAGCCTAGAGGAGAACCGACCTCTTACAGTTTCCTAGATGAGCATCCTTTCTAACTGCAGCATTCTAAACATACTTTTTATATCCCGAGATAGGTATAGCTCTTGCACTGCATCAAATAAGCTTCTTTTCTACAGCAGATGAAGACCATCATAACTGATCAAAAGACAGAGGACAGTTATCCCGAGCTGTCTGCTCCCAATAGATAGTATCTACAACATGGTCCCGACACCTAAGGCTTAGGGACCATCTCAGAAGAGAAAGCGTAAAGACTGGATCAGGGGACCAGGATATGTACTACAAGATGGCACCTTCTGTATATGAATGACAAGGAGCTAAATCTGTGGAAGCTCAATGACATGCTCACTTAAGAAATGCATGAGGACCACATTGGTTGATGTGCCAATGCTGATGGAGAAATGCAATGAAGAATCACCATTAGGTGAAGAGCAATATACAATCAAAATTGCTAAGAGAAGGGGAATCAGTCTTCTCTAATGGCACACAAAAAGTTGGAAGGGAGACAAAATAAGGTAAAAATGACATAAACGAAGAACTCATGTATGAAAAACTAAAAAAAAAAAAAAAACCCTAAAGAAATTAATAACGTAGTAACACTCATAGTTGCAATGTCAGGCAAGTGTCACTTACCTTCAGGAAAATCATTGTCTTATAAGGAAGATGCATCAACAGGCACTGAGTACAGAGTCACCAACTCAGAGGGTATAGAGGAAGTTCAGCTGAGTGGAGAGAGAATCAGCAGGCAGGAAGCAGTCTTGTTCTTAACCAGATGCGATGTTAGTGTGACAGAACACGAGGTATTCTGAGGCCTCAGAGTGCAATTTGTTCACTGCCATGTTGCTAAATGCAATAGTTAATCACATGTTTTTGGCTCTGCAATTTAGACACAGGAGATTTGCAGCTGCATACTTTTAAAGATGCATTTATGAACTTTATTTATTTAGCTTATCACCAATCATGATCATCTTTTTTTGGCATGTGCTAAGGCCTGAAAGACAGTAGCTAAAGCTAGAAATGAGAATGATGTAGTTATGCCATACACTGAAGGGTGCCTGCTATATACAGTCCAGACCTAAGGTCCCTGGTCCAGGAAGCAAATACACAGGTCTTTTCTCAGCTTTGTCAGAGAATTATAAGGTAGCTACTCTACCCAATGTCTTCACTTACAGTTTTACACATGGGAAACAAAGGAATCTCCTCTTTTTATTAGAGAACCCTAGGAAGCCTCACCTAGTAAAATTTCCACTTGTCTTTGTCCTCAACATGGCTACATGACATGAATATGCAACTGAAAGTAATTTCACTATAAGGGGAAGTAGCTACAAGAATACATTTAACTTTATGTTTGGAAAACTCTGAAAAACATCTAGAAACCCCAAGAAAATCAAGTACCATTCTTTTATGCACAAAACTACTCTCTTGAGAAACAAGGGAGTATGACTTGGTGTTGTCCATGGAGATGCACATAAAGATGGGATGGAGATGCACATAAGGATGGGATGGAGATGCACATAGAGACGGGATGGAGATGCACATAGAG
>JADRCD010227878.1:31183-49918 GCA_019843815.1 Montemys delectorum
AACAAAAAAACAAACAAACAAACAAACAAACAAAAAAACAAAAAAACCCTGTATGGTATTGGTACAGTGACAGGCAGGTAGATCAATGGAACAGAATTGAAGACTGAGAATTGAACCGACACACCTATGGTCACTTGATCTTTGACAAAGCAGCTAAAACCATACAGTGGAAAAAAGGTAGCATTTTCAACAAATGGTACTGGCTCAACTGGCAGTTAGCATGTAGAAGAATGCAAATTGATCCATTCCTATCTCCTTGTACAAAGCTCAAGTCCAAGTGAACCAGGGACCTCCACATCAAACCAGACACACTGAAACTAATAGAAAAGAAAGTGGAGAAAAGCCTCGAGCACATAGGCACAGGGGAAATTTTCCTGAACAGAACACTAATAGTTTATGCTCTAAGATCAAGAATTGACAAATGGGACCTCATAAAGTTGCAAAGCTTCTGTAAAGCAAAAGACACTGTCAATAGGACAAAACGGCAACCAACAAATAGGGAAAAGATCTTTACCAATCCTATATCTGATAGAGGGCTAATATCCAATGTATACAAAGGACTCAAGAAGTTAGACTCCAGAGAACCAAATAACTCTATTAAAAATGGGGTACAGAGCTCAACAAAGAATTCTCAACTGAGGAATACCAAATGGCTGAGAAGCACCTAAAGAAATGTTCAACATCCTTAGTCATCAGGGAAATGCAAATCAAAACAACCCTGAGATTCCACCTCACACCAGTCAAATTGGCTAGGATAAAAAACTCAGGTGACAGCAGATGCTGGCAAGGTTGTGGAGAAAGAGGAACATTCCTTCATTGCTGGTGGGATTGCAAGCTGGTACAACCACTCTGGAAATGAGTTTGGCGATTCCTTCAGAAATTGGACATAGTTCTATCTGAGGACCAGCTATACCACTCCTGGACATATACCCAGAAGATGCTCCAACATGTAGTAAGGACACATGCTCCACCATGTTCATAGCAGCCTTATTTATAGTAGCAAGAAACTGGAAAGAACCCAGATGTCCCTCAACAGAGGAATGGATACAGAAAGTGTGGTACATCTACACAATGGAGTACTACTCAGCTATTAAAAACAATGAATTTATGAAATTCTTAGGGAAATGGATGGATCTGGAGAATATCATCCTGAGTGAGGTAACCCAATCACAAAAGAACACACATGGTATGCACTCTCTGATAAGTGATTATTAGCCCAGAAGTTCGGAATACAGGAACAACAACCCACAAACCACAAGAAACTTAAGAAGAAGGAAGACCAAAAGGTGGACATTTCATTCCTTTTTAATAGGGGGAACCAAATACCCATAGAAGGAGTTGCAGAGACTAACTATGGAGCATAGAATGAAGAAAGGACAATCCAGCCTGGTATAGCTGTCTCCTGAGAGGCTCTGACAGTACCTGACTAATACAGAAGTAGAGGCTCACAGCCATCCATTGGACTGAGTACAGGGTCCCCAGTGAAGGAGTTAGAGAAAGGACCGAAGGAGCTAAAGAGTTTGCAGCCCCTTAGGACAAACAACAATATGAACTAACTTGAACCCTCAAAGCTCCCAGGGACTCAACCATCAACCAAGGAGTACACATGGTGAGACTGATTGCTGTGGCAGCATGTGTATAGTAGAGGATTGCAAAGTCAGTCATCAATGGGAGGAGAGGCCCTTGGCCCTGTGAAGGTTCTGTGCCCCAGTGTAGGGAGTGCCAGGGCCAGTAAGTGTGAGAGGATGGGGTGGTAAGGAGGGGGAAGGGGAGGTAACAGGGGTTTGTTCTTGTTGTTTTTTGGGTTTTTTGTTTTGTTTTGTTTTGGAGGGGAAACTGGGAAAGGAGAAATCATATGACATGTAAATAAAGAAAATATCTAATAAAAAAAAAGAAAGAAAAAAGCCTCAGCCATTGAAGACATACCTTTCTTACATCTTTGAGTGAATGTGTCTGTCAATCAGTTCTAGCTTTCTGAATGTTCCCTAGAGAGCATAGCTTTGATGACTTCCTCTCTTCTCCTTGCTTAGTTTTCTTCCCACCTGCATGAAAAAAACAAAGGCTTGTAATTGATTTTAAATGGAACAGGATACTATTGAGAAAGAAAAACAGAAACTGTAGAAAAGATAGAATTTCAACCAGGATAAAGACAGCACTTTAAAATCCAGCAAAATCTCAGGGTAGAAGAGTCTTCAGTCCTTGGAAGATCTCGCAATCGAGGTGGGTCTCTCCTCTGTGATATCAGCGGCTCACTGCTTTCTTCTTCTATCTTGTACGCCAAAACCAATGACCGAAAAAGAAGACAGGGATTATTTGAACTACTAAATCAAAATTATCGTTGGCTCAATACCTCAACCTGAATATCACCTATAGCAAGCATCCCACACACTACAGAATCCTCCAAAATGTTCAGCTCACAGCAATTTGACTCATTCACATACAGCCATTCACAACAGCTCTGTTCATTCACTATGGCCTACAAAGTTCTCATCCTATCCAAGAATTAGAGCAACTCAGCCATGCAAATTAGCACAGAAGTAGCTATTTACTAAATAGATCCCTTGTGGTTTTAAAGAGTACAGAGAGCTTCTAAAACTACCTAACCAAATCTGTTCAAAGTTTAAGGCCTGGAAGGGGCTGGATCACTATAGACTAATACTTCCAAGTACTAAGTTTTTATGAAGGGTTATATAAGTAGGTGGGCAACAATGACAAGAGATTTCATAGCAACTTGCTCAATTCAACAAATATGAATTGGATAATTAACGTAAGGTGGCACTGACTTAGTGTGTCTCTCCAGTCTAGAGGAATAAGCTTCTCCATCCTGGGGCGAGAGTACAAAATGGAGAATTGTAGGAGACTTTTCAGACTATGGGGAATAACAGCCATCGTAGGTACATATTTTCCATATTCACCCTTGAATGAAAGGAAAACTTAGGAAAACAGCCCAGAAGACCAGCTCCTATGAATACCTATGGACAAAGGTTTATTTTGAGTCTTGCACTGGTGATACTCCAATACTATAGTAATGACAGCTTGGTTTAGTCATTTACTGTCATCAGGAAGTAGTTTTCCACTGCCTTAAATGAGATGCTCAAAAAATGTGGTAAACTAAGACAATTGTTTTGTATTATTTTATAAGTTTTCTCTATTTATTGTATTTCTGGAGGCAGTTTGCACTTATAAATTCCAGCATCTAGTTGCACCTGACCAGTGGAACGATCATGCTCTACACAGGAAAATTTGAGACAGGTCATCTGATCAATTGTGAACCATTGAAATTTCCAACTTGGGCTATTGTGGAGTCACTGCATTCAAAACCTAGGTAAAATAAGAGAAGCTACTCAAATTAAAATTAACGCAGGTATTGCTTATCTTCTTTCAATTCTGGAATGTTACCCAATAGCTATATTCCGTGAGGCATTTTACAAAGATAAGTGGTTCATTACTTGTTTTGATAAGATCATTATTATTCTTTCAAACAAGTCTAATTGATGTTATGTTGAACAAACTCCCAGGAGGGACACTGGATACGGTGGGACAGGGCGTGTCCTGAAGTGCCTTCAGAAGATTTGGAATATCATGAGCTGGGGTTGTACAAGCAGGCTAGAGAGTCATCCAGGCACCATAGCATTTTGTAAAACAGGAAAGAGAAATGCATTGAATGGAATTCTGTGGGAGAGTTTTTCTATTTAATAAATGGATTGTGGAAAGAGCATAATACAAGTCTTCACTTTCTAAAGAGAAAAAGAAAATGTTTCCATGGAAATTAACTACTGTGACAAGAACAATGAGAGATGCCCAGGAGAGAGCCCAGCTTGAGAACTATCCCCTGAGACCTGGCAGGTTAATATTGATCAGCCCTAGAGGGAGTAGGGGGGAGGAATGGGAGGCTGAGCAAAAAGAGGGCTGACTGTGTGTGAATGATTCTGTTGCTCATATGGGCTCTTATCAGGTAACCGTGATAACATTATGAGTTTTTAAACATCTTTGATAATTTCGTATAAGAATTTCATAATGCATGTAATACATTTGACCTCTTTCCCATCCCGTCTAAATGTACTCCCTCCACTGTCCTCTCCCAACTTCAGCTTCTTCCTCTTTTTTTTTCTCCAAATCATCTTCTTCCACTTAGTGGTCCATGCATGTGGTGTGTGTAAGATCATCTACTGGAGCATGAGTAGTCTCTCAGGGGCTGACTTCCAGCAAAAAATGTGATTCTTCCTCCCCTAGTAGCCATAAATTGTCAATAGTGCCTCAGCTAGGATTCATTCGTGAGACCTCCCTCATCCATGTTGGGATTTGAGGTGGTTTGGTGTAATGCAGATGTTCTTCAAGCCATCAGAGCTACTGTGAATGTAAGTGTTCAACATCCTCGTCATGTCCAGGTAATACTGGTCATTGTTTTAGTGGAGACACCTACTGCCTCTAGCTCTTAAAATCTTTCCACCCTCTCTACCACCCAAGATGATCTGAGACTTGGCAGGAGTCTGAGAGATATGGTTGTTTCATTTATGGCTGAACACTCCAACATCTTATTATCTTCGTATTGACTATCTCTATATTTCCTGTGAATATGGTCCTCTTGAGAGTATAGACAGATGCACTAATCTTTGGATATAAAGATAAGCATTTTACAGATGATAACAGAAAGGATAGACCTGGCCTTCGAGTATAAGATTCTAGCAATAAGAATAAATAAATACAGAACATTCCATACTATTGCCATATCTGATCGAATTTTTGCCTTTCAGGAAAGTTTACAGGGCTCAAAAGGATTCTGTTTTTAGAATTAGCATTCTGGTTCATTTCCCACTGTTGATTAGATTGGCATTGAGTGTTTGAGTTCTCTAGAGTTCTTCACTGAGTGTGCAGGCTGTGTTCTGCATACATTCCAGAACAGTGATTGCTGTCATGCCTGCCCTGCTGTTACATGGACATGATCAGGATGATTCCTTATCAGTGCCCTTTTATGTGGGATTCCTATTAAACTTAAGGCCAAACATGATAAGATGTTAACAATCATTTAAACTAGCTAATTTTCCTCCATTCCCCAAAGAGCTTTTCTTGAAACCTTGCTCAGAAATAATTTACCTTCCCATGCAGCAGTTCCAATTAAAGTGTGAAGTTCAATGGCTTGTAGTCTACTGGGCTTGTGGAATTAACACTAAGAAGTTTTGGGCTGTTTTCATCACCTCTAAGAGGAATCCTATATGCAGTGGTGGCACATGCCTTTAATTCCAGCACTTGGGAAGCAGAGACAAGTGAATTTCTGAGTTTGAGGTCAGCCTGGTCTACAGAGTGAGTTCCAGGACAGCCACGACTATACAGAGAAACTTTGCCATTAAAAACCAAAAATAAAAAATAATAAATAAATAAATAAATAAATAAATAAATAAATAAATAAAAGGAATCCTGTAATCTTAGCTACCATTCACTTCCATCTTCTACACCTAGTCCTAAAGCAATGACTAGTTGATCTTCAGATTCATAGGTTTCCTAATTTAAGGCATTTCCTGTGAATGGAATTTATAAACTGTCTGGCCTTTGTACCTGACTTTATCTGGTGTTATATTTTCAAGATTTATGCACATGGTAGCAGTTATTAGAATTCTGTGGCTAAATAATTTTTCATTGTACATATATAACATGTTTAGTTTAAATTAATTAGGCATCTATTAACCTTTGGTTTGTGGTTATCACAGATAATGCTGTCACCTATGTGTAGTACTGCTCAAACTTTTTTAAAGGTTTATTTTATAATTTTTAGTGAGGGCTAGCATCTGGAGATCAGGCCCATTTGATTCTTCTATGGCTAGAGCCACTAGATGTATATGCTTTGAAACAAATGTGTGTCTTCTATAAGACCAGTACATTCTCTTAATGATGGAGGTATCTCTCCATCCCAAATAAATACATTTATAATTATTTTGAGATGCGGTCTTACTGTATAGCTATAGCTGGCCTGAAAGTTGGTATGTAGACTGGACTGTTGTCAGAATCACTAGGATCCACCTGCCTCTGTTTCTCTGTTACTGGAACTAAAAGCATGTGCCACCATGCCTGGCTTATGTAAAATGTTTGTGTGGGACATCTTTTTATGGGGTGTGTGTGTGTGTGTGTGTGTGTGTGTGTGTGTGTGTGTTGTACACATCTATGTAAGGGTGTGAATACATACACATCCATGAAGAGGCCAAAGGGACATTTTGAATGTCCTGCTTTATCGATTTCCTGTCCATTGAGACAGTCTCCCACTCTATCTGTAGCTAGGTCAGTGATAAGAAAGCCCTAGTAAGCTTCCTGCCCCTGCCCACCAACACAGTACCATAATAATTGCAGGGAACCATGCCCAAGTTCACCATAAATGCTAGGAAGTCAAACTCGGGTTTCTTGCAAGCCTACCTGTTCCCCACTGAACTATCTTGATAGTCCCGCTTTTCACATCTCCTGGGTAAATATGTCAGAGTAGAATTACAGGCACCTAAGGTAGCCCTACATGAAGTATACATGTAGTATTCAATGAGTTTCTAGACCATCTTCAAGAGGTCCTACCACATTTTATTGTCTTACTAGCAACATAGGGTGATGGAATATCTGTGGTTTCTCACCAGTGTTTGTTTCAATCTGCCCCTTTTATTCTGTTCGCCCCAATGGATGTGAGTAGAAGCTCATTGTGTTTGTTGATAGCATTTCCCTGATGATGAATGACAGTGGCCACCTTGTCATGTGCTGTTAGTCATCTATAATATCCTTTGCCCAGGTGTCATTGGTCTGATTTCCTTTTTAATATCCACAGAGTCCTGTAAGGCCTCCTGATATCCTTTATTCCATGCTCTCCTCTCTGAAGTGTGGTTGAGCCAGGCGTAAAGGCGTTTCAGAACTTTGTTTCCCTGCGGTAAGCTACTGCCATTCTGGAGAGCATCGGGCTTTATTGCCTTCTTTTAAGGCTCCATGTCATGACTAAATAAACCAGACACAATTCTCTTCCGCACTGCTAGTTACAGCTTTTCAACCAGAACTGGTTTTATGGATCCCTATGGGGCCAGCTAACAGAGAATCACAATGACTTGGAGAGCTAGGTGAGTTCCTAAAGAAATTACAAAATTGTAGTCTCTCCTCCCAATTCTTCCAATGACAATATAGTTTTCACATTGACTTTAAAAGTATGCCTTGTATGTTTTGTATTAAGACAGAAAAATAGTTAATTTTACAAACTTGCAAAGTTATTTTAATAATAGGTGAGCACTCATTCTCTGATTTCTGTGTGCTTGGTAGAGTTGCAAAGGTCAATCTTCATAATAAAGGTAAATTTTGCACAACAGATTTTACATGATAAACCTATCAATCAAAAATATAAGGAATTGACAAAAATGTGAGTATATTTACAAATACTAACATATCATCCTCAGTATTTTATTAGTAAATTAAATAAATCAGAAAAAGAAAGCCAGAAAATACGAAGTAATGTAAGAAATATGAAAAAATTAACAATTATTCTAGAGTTAGCTGTCTGAGTATCAATAAGAAAACCTGGAGTATTCCTCTTCAAGGGCTTCGGTGTGGCTCAGAAAGTACAGAACCTGCCTACCATGCAAAAAGCACTGGCTTCATTCTTTAGTACTTTATATAAAACCACAGAGTCGTTCTTTCCACCAAGAGGACGTTTTAGCTCAGCATAGTTCTGTGACCTGTCATCTCAGTGCCAGTGAAGCTAAGACAGAGAAACAAAATCTTAAGGCCAGAATGGCCCAGGCTAGCTAGAGCTGCACAGTAAGACCCATCAGAATGGCCCAGGCTAGCTAGAGCTGCACAGTAATACCCCATCAAAATGGCCCAGGCTAGCTAGAGCTACACAGTAAGACCCCATCAGAATGGCCCAGGCTAGCTAGAGCTGCACAGTAAGACCCCATCAGAATGGCCTAGGCTAGCTAGAGCTGCACAGTAAGACCCCATCTCAAATTGTATGTATGTGTGTGTATGTATACATGAATACTTTCCTCCATTCAAGAGGCTAATAATAATTTTTGCTTACCTTCCATTCATTTCTCTTAAGACAGAATTGCAAATATGGCATCAGGTATAATGGGGAAGCCTTGTATAATCCAGGAACTACACAACCCATCGGCTTGGCTTTCTCCTCTCCTCTGGGTCTCTGAATTGCAGCCATCATAATCCAATTAGAGAAATGTATGAAGCTGTCTTACACTAAGACCCTCACCCTTTTCTAAAATCAGGAATTGGGGTAAATTTTCTTTTTCATTAAAAGGCATTACCATCAAGAAACCTGGGCATAGGCACTCACTAATCCCATAGAAACTCTTTCACGAATTCTTCAAGGGAAACACCAGAGAGTGATAACAGAGAAGTAAGAGTCATAGCATTCTCCTGAAGTTTCGTCCCAAGTCACTTATGATCTCTTCTTAAGTGAACTAGAACATGTGGGTTACATTTGTGGACCTATTGGTCTCTGAATTTCCGAAGACAGAATCCATGAGAGTTGATGGGACTGAGACAACCAAGATGGAGAACAAGTCAGTGTGGTTTTCTGATGAATTCTTGGGGTGAGCCAAGAGAAGATGAATAGAATGGCGAAATGATGAGCTGAAAGTAAGAAGGCTGGGCTGAAGACATGGCTCAGTGGTTAAGAGCACTTACTGCTCTTCAGAAGGTCCTGAGTTCAAATCCCAACAACCACATGGTGGCTCACAACCATCTGAAATGGGATCTGACGCCCTCTTCTGGTGTGTCTGAAGACAGCTACAGTGTACTTACATATAATAAATAAGTATTTTTTTTTTGAAAAAGAGAGAAAGAAAGAAAATAAGAGGGCTGCTTTCCAGAATTTATGAAGGAACTGAAGAGTTTAGAGTGTTTATATATCCTTTAAGAAAAAAATGCTTGTTTTATTCCATGCCCAGCCACATCTAGCTGCAATAAAAATTGAGACACAGGGTAACAAATAAATAGCCATATGTCTTGTTAAAAGGCGCTACACTCTAAGGGAGTGTACCTGAGAGCAAAGCTTTGGATGTGATCCCCAGAATCACATCCAAACAAAGTTTGGTGAGCTGTTGGTTCCACAAGGGAATGTGGGGAATCATTCAGATGAAATAAACCTGAATATGGTGTCAGTGAAATAGCCCCAAGGTAATCAGATCTGAACCGAGGTGATGAACATTGTGTAGATGATCAGTGTGTTCTAAAGTTTTACAGGGAAAAGAAAACAACAGTGAAAGCCCTACAGGGAGAAGATAGTTCTTCCATAGCATAACTGGAGCAAATGGCTGATGATATGGATAAAGAAACAATAGGATAAGTGTGAGGAGAAATGACTGACAGAAGAGAGGATGAGGGCTGCTTCTGGTCCTCCCTAAGGTCTGAAGAGAATGGGGAGAGCTTGATTATTTTCAGCATCGATATCTCAGTTTAATCTGCTTATTATCTAACTTTGATGACTTAAAAAAAAAATAAGAGATTAATGCCCAAGCATGTGAGCCATGATTCAGGCAAATTGCTTTCACTAATCTCTAACGGCCACTGATGATAGCACCCATGTCTCTAAAAACTCTCTAGGGAATGCTCAATTTCAAGTCATGATGCTATTTTGAAAATACACTTGGTGTGAAACTTCATCTTGTCGTATTTAATCAAGTTCTCAGCACTTCTGCATGAGCCATTCACCACGGATTTGAAGAACTAACTGGAGATGCACAAGTGACTCAGTTGACCAGTCAGAGCTTTCAAGCTCATTATGAAGCATCTTCTGCCCAGGTCTGTTAGTCTCAGCTGAGGAGACCCAAGAAGGAGTCTGGAAGCATCAAGAGACTGGTGCACTTCCAGCAATACATGGAGTGTGTCTAGAACATCCTGATGACCTGATGGGTACTCCCATGCGATGGGGAGCCCACCACCCCTCATCCCATTCCTTCTTTCTCATAATTACAACCTGTAACCCTTTGCTGCCCTTGTGAATTCAGCCTGTCCTTCCTCCAGTTTTATAGTACATTTAGAATAATCATTTTAAGATTAGGTTTCTGATTTCTGTACAATTCTGCTCTCAGGGATTGCTCACATCTCTAGAATGAAGCCAAGGCTCTCTAAACATCATTCTTTTCTGAATGTTTGCATGTGTTCTTGCTACTGTTGCGAACACTGTGGCCACTGTCCCCATGTTTAGCTCTGTTTAGATACCAGCTCAATACCGACTCCTCTGAGAATCCATCTCATTTTTCCTGATCTTGAGGAGGAGTCCTCTGTGTGTTCCAGCCACATCCCTTTTTCTCAAGAACACAGATCACACAATGTGCTTCTGACATGTGTGTCATTGCCTTTGATGGGCATGTATCATGGTGGAAGGTTTTCTTCTAGTCGGGTCTGTGGCTGTCTTCAGTGTCTTATATGTGGTGGGTTCTTAAGAATAAAAGAATAAATGATATTGCTTCCAATTGTTTTTAAATTGTCCCCTATATTTAATAAAAATTTGTTTCTCTTTGGGATGACATGGAATTATCCTTATTTTACAAACATACTTCATATATTTGAGTCTTTGTTATTTCTTCTCTTTACACCCTCTATAAACTACATTATACATTGACAATTTTTAATTCCTTCACAAGAAATGTACATATGAACTTGAGAAAACATAATATCCTTTTGCCCACATGACACTGGAAAAATTAACACACACACATCCACACACAAGCACTCACACACACTGCCTGAAGTATTTATAAATGATACAAGCAATGCCAAGGCATGTTACTCACTTGCAGGTCACAGTGTATTCATTATAGATAGAAATCATGTATCAAGAAATTTAAAGAGAATAACCATGAAAATTTTAATTCTGTAGATTAGTAGAACATATCATTAACCACTGTCAAACAGCCCAGGGCAGATAACAACCTTAGCACACATCTGTTGAAAAGTAGTGTGGTTGATTCATGAGCTCTTAGCACCATTTTGGAAATCTTGGAATTAAAAAAACAAAACAAAACAACAATGACAAAAAACAAATAATTTTGCCTTTGGGGATGTTTCTCCACATGGAAAAATAAAGCAAAAAGGAAGGCATCTCCTCCAAAAGTATAGCTAAGACAGTTTTTTCATATTGTTTTATGAAAAGGATTTGTTTAATGCAGTGGAGAAATTGTTTCTTCTCATTACTAATTTTATTTTTTACTTTTAAAGTCCGTAAAATATTAGTACATGATTGATTACATATAAATATTCTAATAATATATACCACTTGCTAATTTCTATATTGTACTACTAACCTACCATTTAGTTTATTCACTCTTAAGTTTAGCTTTATTTAACTATGCATTTGATAAGAGTCGTATCTTCATTAAAGTGTGTAGTTGTAGTTTTCCAGGGAAATGATACATGGTCACTGAAAATGTTTGACTGATAGGAAGTTGGGCCAGAGAGGATCTTACGCGCATTGCTTTTTAATCTGATGTTTAGTCACGTTTCCTTGCCACTCAAGAAGCATGTTGTGTCTCCTTAGCGATAGCCCCTTAGTTACAGTACATAGGAAACATGCTTAAGTTACATGCTTCCTTTTTACCATCACAAACAATGACCTGTAATCACCCTAGCATTTTATTCTTTCTAGAAAAAGTATTCAGTTTGCACTTTATAGCCACTGGGTGTGTTACACTACAGAGCTAACTCAGTTTCTTTATTTCCTCTGTTGCAGATCTGTCAGTGAGGCGAGGAAATTATTATGTGGCTCATTCGAGGGTCATAGCATTCCAAGTGAGATGGTAACATTATTGCTGTATCATCTGAAACTCTCTTATATTTGCTACTGAACAAACAAAATTACAGCACTTTTATCATTCCATGCCAGAAAGTTTATCGGTACATTTAAAAAGCATTATGCTCTAGAAACATCAATACGTGAGTAGGATTTGATTTAATTCCATTTCTTTTTTTCTCTTCCCCTCTTTTAAAAAATATTAAATTGCTCTTTGACAATTTCACACATGTATGAAGTGCTCTGATTGTCCCCACCCTTACCTTGTCTTATGCCCTTCCCTACCCTGCACAGCCCTCGTCACTGCTAATCTTATTCCCACCCTCATGTCTTCCTGCTTTGGTTTTGCCCTTCTTGCTCTGACCAGGGCCTTCTGAGTAGCCATGGAGCTAGAACTATCTGTTGGAGTGTAGCGGCACACAACTGACAAATCTGCCTCCTCCTCGCCCAGATTCCATCTGTATCCTATCCTTCAGCAGCAAGACTTGGAGCCCCAATGAGCCCTGTGAGTCCTCTTGACTGATTGTCAAGAAGGCCTCCTGTCTTGTAGAGACTTCTTAGTGCAAGTAATTACAGTAATTATGAGGTCATGGTTACATCAGTTGTGTTTTGTCAAGAGGAGGGAATTTCATTGTCCTCTCTGCTTCTGGCTCCTAAATTCTTTCCATCTCTTCTAATGCAATGTTCCCTGAGTCTTCCTTGGGCAGGGGATGCAGATAAATGACTTGTTTTAGGGCTAAGCTCTTATCTGTCATTTATTCTTGGCCTTTGGGCAGCCATGAGTCTGTACAATAACTGCATGTAGAGGCTTCTTTGATTAGGGTTGAGAATAGCCTTTGTCTAAGAGTGTGAGCATACATATTTAGGAAGCAATTTGACAGTGGGTATATTTAGCTACCGTCAGTAGTAATTATCCTTAAACTACCTTTGACTTCCTGAGGCATAAATGCTTAACCAGGCTTAGAGCACCAGAATGAGATCCCTTCCACAGACTAGGCTTCAAAGTCAACCAGAGAGCAGTTGGTTATCTCTGGGACAGCCATGCCACCTTTGAGCATGTGAGCCTACAGGTTGCTGTGGTTCGTGGAGTTCAACAATGAGCAATACAGTGATTTTCTTCCTATCCCAGCAGTCTTCATGGCACCTTAGAGCATGTGGAAATCTAACCAGCAGGAAGGAGATTTTTTTTTAGGTCAATTCCAGCTTGATTTCTCTACAGCTTTCAGCCATGGTGTGTGGTGCTTTGGCAATAAAGTCTTACCATTCAGTTAGGTAAACAACCAAGAGGAGAGGCAACAGCTGTATTGTTAGGGGGTGTTCTTGGATCTCCATGATTAAAACTACAAAGGTAAAACAACCAAGAGGAGAGGCAACAGCCGTATTGTTAGGGGGTGTTCTTCGGCCTCCATGATTAAACTACAAAGGTATCCCACACTTGGCATGAAGATTTAGTTTGGAAATTCTCTGCTTCTAGAAGCAGCAACATTATGTAACTCTATAGAGTATTTCTCTTCAACATAGTCTTTTAAATTGTTAATTTGGTTTAGATGAAAGGTAGTATGTTTCTGTGTGGCTTTATTATGGTCTACACTCTGTCTCCTGTCACCCCCATCCTCCCATCTCCTAACCACTCCCTTTTATCACCAATAAGCCTGTCTCTGCTTTCACTGACTTCTGTTCTATCTGCCTTGTGTAAGACTTAATTCCAAGGTTCTATTTTCATTCAAAATTAGCACATCCATGACAGACATCAAATATAGATTGTGTTGTTTAAAACTAATTAAGACTCACCAATAGTTTCTCACTAGAGTTATAACAGAGAATTTTATGTCATTTCAAGGTAGTCTGTTTTTCTTATATCTATTTTTAAATTTCTTAAAGTTTTCACATAAGAATATAAAATTCTACCTCTGAAAGGTTTGATTATTCTTTTGGATCAGTGTTCTGGAAATGAAAATAATTTCTCTATTCTTTTTCCATGAGCCCAACCATCTTCTTCAACAAGGAAAGATTTTTTTCCTTACTGTGTAGGAAGGTTTCCAGATATGTGCTTCAGTGGATGCTATGTTATCTTGTGGTGTTTCTTTTAAACACAAAGTTGAGATGCTCAAAGACTCAGAATGTTAAGACAACCCGAGTATTACCACCAGTGTGAAGCTTCTGAGCAGAGTGTGGGCTGCAACATCTTCAAGTACACAGGGGCAGAGCACAGCTGAGCCAGCTGCCACCATTCAACACCCATATCAGTGTCTTTCTCCAATGTGACCAGCAGAGCGCCACTCTGCCTGCTGAGGGAGTAGTCACACTGTGCTCTGGCTCCAGGCATCTGCATGCTCTACAGCACTTATGAAACAGTGCTGCATGTGCCTAATCTTGCAGTGATGTGGCAATCACAGGAACTCAAACAAAAAGTCACATTAGTTTCGTTTCTATGGCTCATCCATGCATATCTGCATTCCATCTGCTTTCACAATCCTCTCAGAAGTCACATTTGATCTTGTCCATCACTTTCTTCATAGTCTGTCACCTGTGTGCTCTTTGGCATGCATGCTCGAGTGCGCGCGCACACACACACACACACACACACACACACACACACACACACCCCTCTTTGGCAGGACAGTATCATTACTGTTAGAGAAAAGCTATCCAGGTTACTAAGTCATGATTTCTTCACTGAGAAGGAACATGTTGAGAATGTTTTTAGTTTTATCCCTTGACACTTTAATCTGGAGTTAACTTTAGAAGAGCTGAGATACACTGGAAGACTCAAGGAGATTTGCCAAGGACGTACATAAAAATAAATACAGAATTCCTAAGAAATTGGTTTCTTCTATGACTCAGAAACACTGCACTGCATCCAAATGCTATGAGGTCCTCTTACTGAATGCAAACAGTGGATGGACTGCCTCGGCACACTGTCAGGGTCCCATCTCTAGTGCTTTCTTCTGGGCTGTTTTAACATGTACTCCAGATGGATGCAGACATAGTTCCACTCACATTGAATATCTGCTCAGGGTCCCAGGATGCTTAGATACCTTTTCTACAATTGGCAAAATAATTTCAAATAAATTTCAAAAAATCAAGAGAGAGATGTGAGGCCTTCAGTAAGGGTGTATTAATAATTTCTTCTCTTTTGAGGAAGGTGAAGTGGGATTTACTGTGGTTGTCTTTGGACTTCATTTTGCTTCAGGCTTGCCTCTGAAAACATTGCACAAAATGCAGATTCCTAGAGCTGGTGCACTGTATCTCAGACTCGGGCAGTTATATATGGGAGTCTGAAGGAGGTATTTGTAAGCTTCCATGTTTCTTCCATGTACTATGATTTTAAAACTAATATTTACAAAAGATAAATGCTTTGAAACAGGCAAAAAGGAGTCAATTCTGGCTTTGTCATTTGCTTTCTTTTTTTTTTCTCTAGCTTTCTGAGCCTTGTTTTATTTTATGTGAGACAAAGTCTCACTGTACATATAACAGATTGACCTTGAACTTGCTACTTAAGCCTGGACACATGATTTTCCTGAATGCAGCCTCCCAAGTGCAGGGATTATAGGCTACACTATCATACCTGGATCTCAGTTTATTTTATAATTTGTGACTATAGTCACAAATCTAACTGAATCTAGATGAATCTAGTTGGAAGAATGCTTGTCTAACATGTGCAAGGTATTTATTTGATCCCTAGGACTTAGGTATTGATCATGGATGCACATACCTCTAATAGCAACACTAGGAAGGGGGATGCAGGGAGATAAGAAGTTCAAAAGAATTTGTGTTCACTATACAGATTCATATGCTGAAATACTAACCTCATGTCTTAGACAACATAAAACAACCTCTAGCACTGCTTCTTATCTACTTTGTCTAAGACAGTTTCTTGTTTGAGACAGAGTTTCTGTCTTGTTTTCCCACTTTGTGTTACCACACTATCTGGCCTAGGAATTTCTGAAGTACTTTGATCTCTGCCTCCCATCTCCTCATAGAAGCATTGAGAGGATTACTATTATAGATGCCTGAGCTGTGCATCTGGTTTGTGAAGTGGGTTTGGGGGTTATCTTGGGTCCACATACTTGCACAGCAGGGACTTTTGCTTGCTGAGCCATTTCCCTCCGCCTAACTACACTTTGATAGTTACGCAATAATTTAAGAGATACAATAATAACTTCTTTGCAGGATTATTTTATGTATTGAGTAAGATTGCTTATGTAATAAGATTGATTATATTTAGTGCATGATACATATAGTTGAAAATGGCACCCTTTTCAAGGATAAAATCATTAATTTGGGAAGGGGAAGAATTGAGTATCATAAATACAATGTATAAGCACATATAAGTACCCTCTCTGGCAGATGACAGATAGTCCCTAGTTTTCTGCAGGTCACAGAAAGGAAGATACCAAGTTGTAAATACAGTATTATTACCTCCATAGATGCCCTCAGAAGAGTCTGAAAGGTTAGAATGAAATAGTTTGTTAAAGTGCCCTGTATTGTGTACACACCATCACATTCTCTATGAACTAAAGGGTTAAGAGAGAAAGAGAGAGACAAAGAGAAGGAAAGAAAACTGATGTGAGCAAGATGTTAAGTCTAGTAAGTTATTTATGATATGGCTAGGCTATTTTGAAATAATAATTGCATATACAGCTTTCATGCTTCAGTGTTTCCCCACCCAATCCTGTGGTGTCCATCAAGGTGAGGACCAAGGAAGCAGGGTAGGGCTCTGAATTCAGGGCAAGTGGCTTGCCTTTGGGATCCTCCCACAGACATCGCTTTCTTCCTGGGGCCTCTCTTTGATCTGCCAGGACAATGAGAAGGTGGGAGGTGACCTAGATGGAGTAAGGGAGGCAGGAAGCAGGCTTCCCTAGCGGGGAATGAAGAAGATGAAGGCTTGGTTTGTTTTCTCCCGTATAGGTGATCTCGGACAGAGACCAGAGACGCTTGTCGTGCTAAGAGTGGGCAGGTTCTCAAAAGAAAGGAGAGAGTAAAGAGGCAGAGGCTTCTATTCTAGGCTAGATGGGAGGCTTCTGGGTGCTGGGCTTTGTATGCTCTTCCTCTTGCAACCAGAAGAAAGACAGGCTTCAAACATTCCCTCCCTCCTTGTGTCTGCCAACCCTTTGCATTTCTCTTTTTTCTTTTTCTTTCTTCTTTTTAAAATATTTCTATTTTATAAATTAATTTAATTTTTACACTCCACACTCCATTCCCCACCCCTCATCCACCCTCTAACTGCTCCATATCCCACACCACCTGTCTCCATGTGGATGCCCCCCACCTGACCTCTAAACTCCCTGGGGCTTCCCAGTCTCTTGAGGGTTAGGTGCATCATCATTGATTGAACACATATCTGGAAGTCCTCTACTGTATATATGTTGGGTGCCTCATATCAGCTGGTGTGTGCTGTCTGTTTGGTAGTCCAATGTTTGACAGATTCCTGGTGTCCAGATTAATTGAGACTGCTGGTCCTCCTACAGGATCGCCCTTCTCATCAGCTTCTTTCATCCTTCCCTAATTCAACAACAGGGGTCAGCTGTTTCTGTTCATTGCTTGGGTGCAAATATCTGCATCTGACTCTTTCAGTTGCATTTCTTTAAAGTAATGTATTTCCAATGTTTTGAGAAAGTTTGTGATTAGTTACTAGGTCGCATGAAGTCTTCAACATAAAACATTTAGTAGAGGCCAAATATAAGCTTATTTTTAAAAAGAGACTCACTAACACCACAACACCATGGGAGGTGATCTACTCCATGTGACCATGCAAGTGACTATGTGCGATGCTAGCCCTGATACCTATGGCCTTCACACTTTCCTCATATTAGGTTGGGGCTTGCTGCCTGTCTCTGTCTCATTGCCTCTCAATTTCTAAGTCACATCCAGGAGCACGATCCTCATACAGCAACAGTCCTTCACTTTTACTTTTGTTCCACTACTTGAGACCATCATTTGAAATTCATGTTTGGTTCTGACTGCTTGCTTAAAGCCATTCTAAGTGCTGTTCATTGTTTTTTCTCTGTAGTATACAAGTAACCTTATTCCTAGCACACCCCACTTTTAAAAAGCAAATTGTTACTATCTTGCCTTTACAGACCCAGTCTACTGGTTTTTTGAATTACAGTAATCCTTTCTCTTACCAATTAATCACATGTGCACTACAAGTTAGTCATATTGAATCAGTTGCCATTACTTCCTTGGGTCATCCCTTACAATACAGTGAAACAGCGAGGTTATTCAACCAAATATCAGACACTTAGTGATCTAGACAGTCTTTGCCATCTAGTACCAGACAGCCTGATTGAAGAAGCTGAGAAAAATAGGTCACTGACACAAAGCATACTTGACTTCTATTACATGAGTAAGCCTAGAACCCAGGGATCCTTTATGAACTTCCATCAATGGAAAAATAACCAAGGGTTCTTTGATTCACACAAAAGAAATTCCATACACTAGAGTGCCCAATTGCCAAAATCATAATTTTGGAATCAACTTTTCAATACTAAAAGTTATTTTAATGGTAATTGCAAAATACTATTTTGTTTATTTGTGATAGGATCTCTACTTGTACCCCAGGCTAGCCTTACATTCATGGCTTTTCTGTCTCTATCTTTGAGTGACTAGATTACAGGCATTTGTAATCTGGCATTGTCCCTGGCAAATTCTATGCTGTTGACTAAATACATGGTACTGGAAAGGGAAGCAACATTTTAAAATATCATTGTTAGCATTGTGTCTAAGCTCTGCCCCACAGTTACCTGGCAACAGTCAGGTATGCTCCACCCAACAGTTACCTGGCAACAGCCAGGTATGCTCCACCCCATTTACCTGACTCATTATAAAAGAGGCTGCTTGCCCCTTCCTCACTCTCTTGCTTTCTTGCTCCTCTCTTGTTCTTACTCTTCCTTTTTCCCTTCTCTTTCCATGTGCTCATGGCTGTCCTCTTCCCTTCTTCTTCTTCTTCTTCTTCTTCTTCTTCTTCTTCT
>JADRCD010227878.1:50018-63069 GCA_019843815.1 Montemys delectorum
CTCTCTCTCTCCCTCTCTCCCCCCCCTTTCTCTGCCTCTACTACCCTCTTAACTCCCCCTCCCCATGCTCTTAACAAACTGTATTCTATACTATAACTCCTGTGGTTGCTACCTCATGGGGAAGGAACATCTCAGCATGGGCTCACTGAGGAACCTCCTTCCCCCACACTTTACTACACCTCCATAGAACATATTCCCCCTCTATCTTTTTATAAACACATCAATCATCCTAAGTTTTTCTCTTAAAATTTAGAGATACTCTTTGGTTGGAGTTTTAGTCCCTGTGCCCCAGTGTAGAGGAATGCCAGGGCCAGTAAGCAGGAGTGGGTGGGATGGTGAGCAGGGGGAGGGGGGAAGGAACAGGGGATTGTTTTAGTTTTTTTTTTTTTTTTGAAGGGAACCTGGGAAAGGAGATATTGTAAATAAGAAAACATCTAATAAAAAATTTAGAGATAAATATCTAAATATTAAGAGATAAATATTGATAGTTCATATGTATCTTTTCAGACCATTTTCTATGACTAGCTCACTTCCCCCATGTATGAATACTTGTAATAGTGTGCTTTATTCTCTAAATATACATGATAGATAACTTACCAAGTAAACAAATAAATTTACATTGTATTTTATTTTTTCACATTGCTGTCAAGGGCAAATTTCATTGTGTGACGGTTTGCGTAGAGGAATATATGCAAATCTTAGTGCACTTGAAGATTATCTGGCTCCAGTTATACCTAATACCATAACCTCTATCAAGGTTAAACAAACAAACAAACAAACAAACAAAAAACAAAAAAAATCATGTCTGTAGCTTTCCTGCCTCATGAAGTTCCTCAGTCAATGATTTTCTTTCACGGATTTTTACCATTCACCATAGATTAGCAAATCCAGCCAACAAATATACCACTTTTTATCTTGCTCATCTGTTTAGTTCTTCATTAACAAATTTTAAAGTATTTCAAAGGATGTGTGATTTAAATACAGTAGGATAACAGAGGCTACTGCTTGTCTTTTGATAATGGAAACTGAATCTTTTTGTTTGTTTACCTTGCTTTGTTTTACCACAGAATGGAATGCAGCTCTTTGCCTCACACCCTGGGAATCCTCAACTATGAGTCTCAAACCAACCTAATAAAAGAAAGCTACCCTTTTAAAATTATCGAGAAACCTGGAAATATAAATAAAAGATCTGCAAATTTTCTTAGTATAATAAAGACATTTTACAGGCAGAAAATGTCTCTTGGAATTGACAAGGGAAATGCTCATTTAGATTTCAAGGCTGTTGGAGGTTTTGAGAGGGCAACACAAGCTACCAAACGCTGTCAGGCAATAATATGGCTACCATAGGAGGGGCATTCTCTGCGATGAATAGGGTGAGTGGAACTAGGTAGACACTGGTCTGGGAGAGCAGCAATGCATGCTGGGAGGCCTGGGGAAGCCAAGTGTCCGTGAGGCACAGCTATGCATACTTTCCTATTTTAGGAACATATTTATTTTATTTTAATTTTTAATTTTAATATATCATGTATGCTTTGCAGGCATGCCTTAACACTTTGCTTCAGTAATGGTGACCTGAATTGTGTCAAGGACAGGAATGAATCGAGGTGTCCATAGAGACACGAAAATGAAAAAATGGGCTGAGAGGAAATGATTTTATAGATGGCTTGGGATCTCAATCTGTCTTTTCTCGAGAGATGAGAGGTGACCAGTTTCTGAAATTGAGCTGGGAAAGACTTGGGCAAAAGCCCTCAGGAAGAGCAGTCTGCAGAATTTGAGGATCAGCCTGGAGGAAGCCTAGGTTATCTCTTAGAAATCAGCGGGAATTTAGATGGGTGTGCATCAGTTCCAGGTTGGGGCACTGGTGGGGCACATACAGGTCTGCTCACTGCCATCGAGGTGGGATGTTACTGAAGGGTAATTGGCAGGAAAGTTCATGACCTCACTTCTAACGGAAGGATCAGAAGACTGGGGAAAATGGAACTAGGGCAGGTAATTACTTAGGAATAATGCAGAAAGGGGTAGTGGAGACTTGGTCAGTGGAATAATAGAGAGTGAGGAAGGTTGGTGGTAAATAGAGTTTAAGGATGAAGCAAGGAATTCCAGAGAACCCTTTTGCTGGAGACAGTCCAGAATCATAACCAAAGGCGGCAGGAAGACCAGCGTCCTCACTAGCAGTATAAGGTTCAGAGGCTAAGGGACTGCTGGGCGCTAAACCAGCCCCCCCCCCCCCTGTGAAAAGGACTCATTTAAGCCATCATGGCTCTGAAGTAGCTGTTGACAGATACATTTATCAAAAGATTGTAGAATCTATTCCTTATTTGTTGCTTAAGCTTTGGCGCTAGGATCACATGAAAAGGATCTCCAGGAATACAATGATGTCATTGATAAAAGATCTAATGCAACCAGCTCCCCTTAAGCCTGAGAATTAATGTAGATATGGGTTTCTAGTCTTCCACTATTGTTTTCTGTTCATCTGTTAAGTCAAGGTCATCACGATTCCTAGTTATAGACTTGGAGCTGTAGGTTAAACTCTCCTAGATGCATACATTTCTCCTTCTCCTTCTCCAACTCGTCCTCGTCCTCTTCCTCGTCCTCCTCGTCCTCCTCCTCCTCGTCCTCCTCGTCCTCCTCCTCCTCGTCCTCCTCCTCCTCCTCCTCCTCCTCGTCCTCCTCGTCGTCCTCCTCGTCGTCCTCCTCCTCCTCCTCCTCCTCCTCCTCCTCCTCCTCCTCCTCCTTCTGTTTTTTTTTTCCTCCTGCCTGGTGCCTTCAACAGGAACACCTTACCTACATCTCCTCTCTTCCCCTTTGAAATCCTCAGAGCTCTAACTTTAAGCAGTTATATTCTAAATGTAGAAGTTTAATCGAAAGAGAAAGAGATGCCAGTTTCTATTTCTTTAAAAACTATTTTTATACAGCTCATGGCTTAGTTCTTTAAATGGCCCCTGGCTTTGATGGTGTGGAAATCAAATTAGACAAGTTTCTACAACTTTGGTAAGCCTAGGAAAGCCTAAACATTCCAAGGACAATGAGTATGATTCCTGGTGGAATTTATAACGTTACCAAGGGCAAAGATCTGGTGCATATTTAGAAATAGTTTGTATGTGCTCATATATGGTGCACATGTGCATGTGTGCATGTTGTGTATACATGTGTGTTTTCATAAAATTCCCATAAATCTTACATGTTTTGCACATATGATTTGTATATGATTATTTTTTCAAAATCAAATTGCTATCTCAGAAAGAAGATTCAAAACAAAAATCATACAGTTTTTGCCATTCAACTCTAATTGATACTTTTCTTCTCCCATAGAGCACAGGAAATGATCTTAATCAGACAGCTCTGGTACACGGTGTCTACAGAGGTCCTGATTTTAATTTAAGCAAATCATCCTATTCAACTAAGACGAAGGAAATTTCTTGAGGAAGCCTTTTAGCCTGACAGACTTGGAAGAACATGAAATGGCAGAATCTGAAGGAAATCAGGGTGTTTTTATAAAAACAAAACTAGAGATAACCAGAATGAGATAAACTTGGCCTCAGAAAACAAACACAAACAGGCATAATACACAGAAGCTTTGTTCCAAGACCTGGCTCAATAGACAGTGAGGGAAACCTAATCCCAAAGACTGAAATAGATGACAGAAGGCTTATGATGCCACCATTTTACATTCTGAAGCTATGTTTAAGTTTTAGTCATTGTCTCTTAACATTTCAAAAAGAAAACAAAAGTTTTGTTTTTAAAACATTCTACAGTCCTTCTTCCAGCTCTCCACAAGACTCCCGAGCTCCCTCTGACGTTTGGCTGTGGGTCTCTGCATCGTTTCCATTGGCTACTTGGTGGAGCCACTTAGAGGACAGTTATGTTAGCTAGGCTCCTGTCTGCAAGCATAACAGGGTATCATTAATGGTGCTAGGGATTGGTTCTTGCCCATGAATGGGTCTCAAGTTGGGCCAGTCATTGGTTTGTCATTCCCTAAGTCTTTGCTCCATCTTTGTCCCTGTACTTCTCATAGGCAGGACCCATTGTGGGCTAAAGGTTTTGTGGGTGGGTTGCTGTCCTTATCCCTCCACTGGGAGTCCTGCCTGGCTATAGGAAGTGACCTTGTCAGGATCCATATCCTAAACTGCTAGAAGTCTCAGCTAAAGTAGCTCCCACAACCCCCCTGTAGCCTTCCCACATCCCAGGTCCCTGGCATGTCTCAGAGTGCTCCTCCTTTCTCTCTCCCCTTCTTTCCCTACATTTAGCTCACATTCTCTCTGCCCCTCTTCCTTCCTCATCCCCTCTCTCACCCAGTTCCCTCCTTCCTTGATTTCTGATATCTATTTTGTTTCCCCTTCTGAGAAGGATTCAACCATCTTCCTTGAGCCCTCCTTGTTATTTTGCTTCTTTGGGTCAGTGGATTGTACCATGGTTATCCTGTACTTAGTGGCTAACAGCCACTTATAAGTGAGTACATACTGTGCATAGCCTTTTGAGTCTAGTTACCTCACACAGGATGATAGTTTCTAGTTCCATCCATTTTCCTGTGAAACTCTTGATGCCCTATTTTTTAATGACTGAGTAGTATTCCATTGTGTAAATGAATCACATTTTCTTTATTTGTTTTTCACCTGGGTTGACATCTGGGTGGTTTCCAGTTTCTGGTTGTTACAAATAAAACTGCTATGAACATAGTGGAGCAAGAATCCTGGTGCGATGGTGGAACATCTTTTGGATATATGCCCAGAAATGGTATAGCTGGGTCTTGAGGTACAACTATTACCAGTTTTCTGATAAACCACCAGATTGATTTCCAGAGTTGTACAAGTTTGGACTCCCACCAGCAGTGGAAAAGTGTTCCCCTTGCTCCACGTCCTTGCCAGCATGTGCTGTCCTGAAGAGGACAAGGGCTCCATAGGAAGACCAACAGAGTCAAGTAAGTCAGACTTTTGGAGGCTCCCAGAGACTGAATTTCCAACCAAAGAGTGAGCACAAACTAGACCTAGGCCCCCTGCACATAAGTAGCAGATGAGCAGTGTGGAGTTTAGCATCATTGTTAGAACGTACGATGTGCCACAGCCGGTCAGCAATGGGAGCACCCTCTGTCTTTGGAGACACTTTTTTTTTTCTTGGAGGGTTTTCTCAGCTTCATTCTCAGCCATGAGCTCAGAGCCAGCTTACAATGGATACTCTGGCTGGATAAACAAACACTTCCAACCTACAGCCATAATGACTATGTTTTATAAAACTGCATTTAAATTTTTCTATACTATGTAAGTTTTCTTCTGCAGAACCCACATTGATTGTTTTCTATTCAACATCTTATTTGTTTTCTATATGACACACTGTCTGATGTTCTATCTGCAGCCTTCATTGGTTTTGGGTTTATTCTTAAAGCAGGTGTTTGTTCAGACCCTGTGGGGCAGGCTGCAAACCTAGGCGATCCTTAATTGGGAGTACCGCAGTGCCCATTTTTCACACTAGCTGACTGCTGCCATGCTAGAAAGAGCATGCGATTACCAGGACAGTGACAATGCTGGGAATAACCTTGATTGATTAAAGAACAGATGCTCTTGAGCACAATTAGTCACTTGGTGGTGACCTAAGTTGTTATTGAATAAAATGAAGGAAGATTTCACAGTGAGTGGTTGAACAGGTCCTAATGGTGACACAGGCAGAACAAATTGGTAAGGAGGCATTTTTAGTGAAGTCTATAGAACCAGAATTTAGATCATTCAGAACAGATGGCCTTCCCCGACCTATTCTTTGTGCTCTGATAGAATAAACTAATACCTATCTGAATTATAAATGACAACATAAAAGCTAAAGTAGCTAGAAAATCACATGTTTGGGCATGCTTATAGTTTTAAAATGTCAAGTATATTTGGGGTGTACTCTTATGAGGCTCATGAAACTAAAATTGAGTAGCTATGACTTTGGAAGTGATTTTATTTTACCCAAATATCATCTTGAAATGAAAGATAAATGTTCTGGGTGGCTTCAAATAATAAAACTAAGAGTATGCTGGCATAGAGTACAATGGATAGGAAAACCAGTAGGGTAGGAAGGCACCAAAGCTAAACTACTTCATAAGGGCCTCCAATGGGTGCTCCACATAATGAAGAAGAGAGAAGAGCCCATTGGAAACTCCCAGCTGGTGCTAATTGTGCTGCGTGGCCACTACTGTCTCCTAGTGGTCCTTTGTGGTTGGTACAATGTCTTCCAGAGCCACTACCTACACTAGGTAATTTTGTATAGCTCCAGGAAGAAAGCAGCTCATGAATATTGGGTTGCAAGGAAGGAGACTACAATAAAATGTCAATAATGCTGTTGTATTAAGAGAAGCCAGTGTTTATTTTGCTTAAAAATAACTATTGGGAGTGTAGTAGAATGGAGAAAGGAGAGTTACTCTTTAAATCTCAATGAGAAGGTGTGGCCACAGGCAGAAGCCAGCAGAAGCAGACGTGAGCTGCTCATACAGCACAATGCCTTCCCTTTAATACAGCAGTGATTTCTAACAGAGCCAAAGGCAAGGTGTGAGTGTTACCTTACATATACTGTTAGGCTGCCTCGAATGACATCTCCTCTCTAGGTAGCCTGTGGTACAATCAGCCCTCTAATAACATTTTGTAATAATTCAAATATCCTTCTTCTTAAGTGTGTTCACTTCCAAAGAGAGTCATGTACCCAAACTGTTCCGCCCATTTATGACATTCAATCCTGCCTCCTCCCATTCTAGGTAGGAACTCTAATTAAAGTATGACAGCATTTAGGAAAAGGTATAAGGGATATGGCTAGGTTCATATCAGATCACAAGAACAGGAAGGCACTGGAAGCTTGATATCTCTCTTTGTCCATTTACTAGAACTAAGGAATGGCCATTTGAGACCATGTGAGTAAGTGACTCAGGTGAGGGAAATGGCTCAGCTGATAAAACACTTCATGTATGGCATGACATCATGAGCATATGAACCTGAGTTCATATTCCTAGCACTCAAGTACAAAATCTAGCTATGATGCCATCTATCTGTCATCTTAGAACTGGGAGACACAAAGGAGGAAGCACGGGGCTTTACAGGTGAAAAGTCTAGCCAACTAAGAGCTTCGGAACTCAACAATCCAGTTCAGTGCGAGATCCTGTTTCAAAAAGTTAAGTAATTTGAGGAGTAATAGAAAAATACACCTATTACTGACCTTTGGCATCCAAGTGCATGTATAAACACACATACACATGCTTGTATGCACACCCACACAAACACACAGGCACACACACATGCCCACTCATGTACACACACATGCATGCATGTAAGCACTCACACATGCACACATATACATTCATGCAAGCATAGATGCATACAGACATACACAAATGCACATATGCAAGCACACATAAATACATGAATGCATGCAGGCACACATAGGCACACACATGTACATACACATGCACACAAACACACAAATACACACACACATACACACACACATTCTCTCACTAGACACCAATGCTTCTGCTGCTTTGATCTTAGACTTTCAGTTTCCAAGGCTGTAATGAAAATTTTCCTGTTGTTTGATGTATGGTATTTTTTTGTAGCCCTAACTAACTAAAATAGTCTCTGCCCCATGTCATCAAAACATGTTAAGATATAGACAGTGTTTTTTATGAGATGCATTTCTTTTGTATTTAGGAAATCAAACAAGCCAAGTTCTGCCAAAAGTTAGTCATTTGGACTTGGCAGCTCTACTTAGCTACTCTTCCTCTCCCCACAAAATGAGGGGTTCAGTTGGATGATCAGAGTCATTGGGAGCCTCCCACCTGACAGTATTCAAGTCTTGTCAAAAGCAAGTCATTTGCACAAGGGTTGCAGGAGACACCCTAAAAGCAGGTTGTTCAGGGCACATAGTCACATCTGTGCCATTATCCCTATATAAATGATAGCAGAACAAGGGTTGGCAAACAGATCCTCTTCTTGTCCAGCGACTGACCTCAGAGAAAAAATGTCACACCAGAAGCCCGCCAGGCCTAGAGGCTTGGATGGGTTCCACCAGTCATAAATACAACTTGTTCCTGGCTGTCACCCTCCACTAAGAAGGGGATGGCCCCATGATCACTACCACTGAATGCAATGACACACTACCCGTGTCTCCTCTGCTGAGCTAATCCTGGCTGTGCTCCAGCAGAGGAAGAACTGGCCCTCTCAGGATGTTCTGTGTAGCATTGGGTAACTGGGCCCTGGACCTAGTTGTAGTTATGACCAGGAGGGCTGTCCCACAGGCAAATAAATTGGTTGTGCAAAACCTGGAAGCCAAGTGTCTCTGTCTTACCTCTGCCATCCAAGACTTCAAACTCATCCATACAGCTGTATTTTATGGTGTTGTGAAAATTACTCTAATGCATTATTAAAAAAAAAAAAAAAAAACTGGCTCAAACTATTCTGGGTTTCCAGCACTGTATTATTTCGATCCCAGACTAAAATGTAAGTGGTATATAACAGCGACATTGTACTAAAAAAGGGAGACTTTCCCTCACACAGCAGGTGAAGAAAGGCAATTTAAATGACATTCCCTTCAACTTGTTCTCACCTTTGCCGTGGAGCTTTGTTCTTATGCGTCTGCATTCTAACGGGATGGAGCTAATGTAAAAGGAACTCTGAAAACCAAAGACAAAAAGGGGTGACTGACAGCTGAAGGGCTCCTTCCTTCAGGAGCTATTTGAACCAGAAATAACTCCAGTAACTTCCACAGCTTTCCTGGGATGCAACAGAAAACTCAGTCAGCAACCATTGTATTCATAACAAGTATAAGAACTTTGCTTCTAAAACTACACTCTTAGAGCATTAGGAATTGGTGAAAGGCTTGAAGAAGTGGCAGGTACCATCAGTAGACCCTGGAGAATGCTTCTACATTAATTTTGCAAGACCGTTTTTAAACCTGCTTATTTCATTGCTACAAAACAATGCCAAGAAATGTGTCCCTTTATATATTCATTTTAGAATTGGTTCCTTTAGAATTCAACTGTATGGAAAATATCCAAGTATCATATCAAGCTCCAGCAGGGACTGTCCTCCCTATCAACATCTATAGAGTAATAGCTATGGACATAACTCCTTGTCATGATTGTTGGGCTGGTGTGTCTGAATTCTAAAGGGCAGTGGTCAGAGATGTTGCTAAGCAACTTTCCATGCACAGGACAGCTCCAGAGCAAAACATGACTCTGAGACCCTGATTTAAAATCAGATTGTAAAGCACAATGACAAGAATGTTTAATCTGTCTTCTCTAGCAGGAAGCATTTTTAATGATTAAGATAAATATTAACAACATTAAAGATCTTTCAATTTTAAAACTAAGATGAAATATGTTACTTAGATTTAAAATACAAAACATATGATAGGCTAACAAATAATACAGATTATATATGTTGCACAGACATTTAATTTTAAAAAGAGACAATAAAATACAATACCACCTTTATTTATGGAACTTAAATGATTCCTATATTCCAGAGAGCTGATGGGAAATTTCAAATTTGAAAACTTAGTTTTTCTGTAAAGCACATGAGGAATGTTTATGTTCTGGTAGTTAAATTTTGTTCTAAGTATAAAATGTTACCGCTGCTCTCACAGGGCTCATGGTATGGGTTGGGGAGGGAGCAGATGAGTAACCTATCACCATTTATACATTTGTTAAATGAATGCTTATGGTTTGTCTTCTATGCGTCAGCCTGGGGATGCCACTGAACACACAGAGATTGCTCATCCTACTGTGGTAGGATTGAATTTGGAATGAAGACAAGAAAACAGATGGTATAGAGCCACCACAGTGAAGCTTGGATCTGTGAGCTGTAAGTCAGTAGCCTTAGCATCATCTGCAGTGCTCTCAGGAGGTGATTTGAAGGACAGGTGTTCTTACCCAGCTATGAATCAGAATAGAGAAGTGGTCAAACAAAATGTCATTAGTATCCTCTTTCCCTCCCTCAGATTCAGGAAAAACAAATCCAGCATATATCAAGAAAAAGGAGATTTTTCTTTCTTTCCCCTGATTCTTTAACATTACTTCCCCAATTGGCTTTGTGCTTCCATAGCAATCCCTAAACTGCAACATAGAAACTGAATTACTCTTTGGCTTCTGTCCATTTGCTTAGAAGTCTAGAGATGTCTATATAAATGAGAGAGCCAACTGCCAAGAAACTCACTAGGAAATGATTTAAAAGAAAAGGCCCCATTTCAGTAAGTTTACAAACCAGAGATATCAAGCCTTCCCTACCATGGTGTGCTCTGAAGGGCAAAGAGATGGATTAACTTGAACCTAGGATGTTCCCACCCACGTTACCATGCTGGTAAGCTGGAAATGAATATTCCAAGCCTGCTCCATTCTAATGAGCTGGTTTGGTGTTAAGAACTGATTGTCAGGTCATAGTTCATTCATCAAGTCCAGGTGGGTAAACAGGATACTTGCAGTAGCTCTTTCTCTACTAGTTAAAACTAGTAAGAGTGATAAAGTTCAGGTTTTTCCAAAAAACATAGATCATGTTCATGACACCCTTAAGCAAGGGGCCACCAGGCTCTCTTTTGAATTTGCCTTTAATTAGCTCCCAAGAGTCTGAAGATTGTGTTTTCTTAAAGGCCACATTTTACATTCATCCTAAAAATCCCAAAATTGTTCCAGTATAAAAGAAAGGCAGGGACAAAAAGTGGAGCAGAGACTGAAGGAAAGACCATCTAGAGATTGTCCCATCTGGGGATCCATCCCATCTGCAAACACCAAACCTGACACTATTGCTGATACCAAGAAGCACTTGCTGACAGGAGCCTGGTATGACTGTTCCCTGAGATGCTCTGCTAGCTCCTGACCAATACAGATGCAGATACTCACAGCCAACCAGGAACCCACAGTGGAAAGTATAGGGGAAATACTAAAGGGGACAAAAGGGATTGAAACCCCATAGGAAGAACAATATCAACTAAATGGATCATCCAGAACTCCCAGGGACTAGACCACCAACCAGTGAATACACATGGAGGGACCCATGGCTCCAAGTACATATGTAGAAAAGGACAGCCTTATCTGGCATCAATGGGAGGGGAAGCCCTTGGTCCTGTGGACGTCTGATGCCCCAGTGTAGGGGGATGTTAGAGCAGTGAGGCAGGAGTGGGTAAATGGGTGGAGAAGAGGCAAAGGAGAGGGAGGATGGGATGGGGGTGTTGTGGAGGGGAAATCGGGAAGGAGGGTATCCTTTAAAATGTAAACAAATAAAATGATTAATTAGAAAAAATTGACAGTGAGGCCAGCAAAGCCCTAGTGTTGAAATGGAGGATATTCAGTAGCTGCCATACTCTCAGTATCAACTCAGAATGGAATGAGCATCAGCTCACGGTGGTAGCATCTTGTCATAGCAAAAAGTAAAAAGAAAAAGAAAAAAAAAGTTCCAGTTGTTAGTAACAATAAATTTGGATTAAAAAGTCAATAACTAAAATAATCCATAAGCAGCCTTGATTTTTTAGCAAATCCTGGCTTTATATTCCTACTTTGATATAAAGTAAATGCCTAATCCAATTTTTGTCTTAAGCTACACAAAGCCATTACTGCTATGAATACCATCACTAGAGTGCTGACCCAGGCAAAGCATACATCCTACCTCTGTGAAAATGTCTTTACTGTTCTGAACATTTACATGTGATAGCACTTACTTAACAGTGGCACACACTTGACTGTACTTCTGTCTCAGGAGAGAGGAGATCTCATCACATACCAGGGATTAAACCTAGGATTTCCTGCATGCTAGTCAAGTGCACTGTCTTTGAACCATATCCCAGCCCCTAATGTTCTGATGTTTCACCAAAGGCCATAGTTAACCAACTCACCGTCTCTGTCCTACTTGACTCTAAGTGCAAGTTACATGGAAAACAATCACTGTACTAATATTTAACGAAAACTCCTCAGGTAAATAAAGACCTTGCAAGTTTTGTTTGTATGGTTTGGGGAGGGGCTATTTGTTTGATTGTTTGTTTGTTGATAGAGTCTCACTATATAGTCATGGACGGCCTGAACTACAAAGACCACATTGACCTAGAACTCATGAAGATCTACCTGTCTGTCTGCCTCTTCAGTTCCAGGGTTAGAAACACATGTAATCATGTCAAACAACCTTATAGTCCAAGCTAGAGAAAGACAAAAAGAAGTTATATTCACCAAAATCAACAAGAACTGGTTGGAAACATATAGCTATTTTTTTTGTTTTGTTTTGTTAGCATTATATACATTCAGAAAAGCTGCACATAGAACACTCACAAGCATTTAGAGTTCTCTCTATTAGGCAATCTCCTCAGAAGAGCCGATAGCTATAACAAACTGATGTATATCAGCAGAATTTAAACAATCATGTAAAGGAATTGGTAGCTTTAAAATACTGGAAATTTTAGGCTAGAGAGAAGGCTAAACAGTTAAGAGCAGTAGCTGTTCTTCCTGAAGGGATAGATTTGATCATGGGCAAAGGGCATCTTATACCCTCTTTTGACCTCCACAGGCAATGCACACAAATGCTGCATAAACATGCATGCGGGCAAAATATTCATACACATAATATAAAATAATAAAATGGAAATTTTAGGTCAGGGAAATCAATAAGTTTACACAGAACTATAAAGCTTTTACTGAGCCTAGGTAAATGACTGAATTAAAGTTTTTTTTTTAAAGTTATTTGTCCATATGAACCACACCAGCAGTATGGTTTCTGTCGTTAAACATGGGGGAAGCAGCAATATCAACCGGACCTCCTGGACCCCCTGGGGACTAGACCACCAACCAAAGGGCACACATGAAAGGATCTATGGCTCCAGACACATATGTGGCAGAGGATGACCTTATTGGACATCAGTGGGAGGAGCGGCCCTTGCGTCTGATGATGTTCAATGACCCAGTGCAGGGGAATGCCAGAGTGGGAAGAAAGGAGTGGGTGGGTGGGGGAGCACCATCATAGAGGCAGGGGGGATGGGATGGGGGTTTCCAAAGGGGAGACCTGGAAAGGGGAAAACATTTGAAATGTAAATAAAGAAAATATCCAAGAAAAAAAAA